>PISX010007328.1:0-90287 GCA_004024625.1 Mellivora capensis | reverse complement strand
GTTTGGTTTTTTTTTTTAAGATTTTATTTATTTATTTGACAGACAGAGATCACAAGTAGGCAGAGAGGCAGGCAGAAAGAGAGAGAGGAGGAGGAAGCAGGCTCCCCTCTAAGCAGAGAGCCCAATGTGGGGCTTGGTCCCAGGACCCTGGGATCATGACCTGAGCCAAAGGCAGAGGCTTTAACCCACTGAGCCACCCAGGCGCCCCTGGAAATTTGTTTTAATCAGTCCTCTCTTTTCTTTATAGTTTAAACACCAAAACAATGTATTGTTTAGTTTTAACCTGTTTTTGAGCTTTATGGAAACAAAGTCATACCGTTCATATTTTTTGTGCGTGACTTGCTTCTTTCACTTAGCTTTACATATGTGAAATTTTTGCTTGTTGTCACAAACCGCTGCAGTGTGTTCATTTCCCGGCTGTGTACTCTTCCATGATGTGGGTATGCCACGGTGATCCATTCTTCTGGGTGTGAGCATGTAACCTGTCCCCAGGTTTTGTCAGTATAAACAATGCTGCAAGGAACGTGCTTACACATGTCTTCTGGTGGATGTGAACAAATGTTTCTTCAGGGTTTATCCCAAGTAAAGTTGCTGGCTCATCATTATGCACATAACCAACTTTATAATTTGGTTTTGCCAAACTATTTTCTAGAAAGGAGGTATCAATCATGTTCGTTTCCTCAGGCTGTTGTAACAAATTTCTACAGCTTTGGTGGCTTAAAACAACAGAAATTTACTCTTATTCTTCTGGAAGCCAGAAGTCTGAAATCAGTGTCATGCAGCTGAAATCAAGGTGGGAGGGGAGACTGCAGGATCCTTCCCTACCTATTCCAGCTTCTGGTGGCTCCAGACGGTCTGTGACTTGTGGCCCCATCACTCTAATCTCTGTCTGCAGAGGTTCACAGGTGGATGGTGAGATGGACAAGTGAGTCAGGTGTTGTGATAGAATCATCTCTTAGGTGTTTCTAGAGCATTTGACTCAGTGTAGGGGGTCAAGGGAGGCTTCCTGGTGGAGGGGACATTTCAGTTGAGACTTAAATGGCTAGAAAAGTTTAGTAGATGGGGGGAGACATTGAGGTGGGAGAAGGTATCTCAGGAAAAGAGAGCAGGAAAGGTAAAGGCCTGCAGGTAAGAAACAGCATGACACATTTGGGAAGATGAATAGTTTGATGTGGTTTTAATGAAGGATAGAGGCAGCGGAAGAAATAGAAGGCTTTGCATGCTAAGCTAAAGAATCTGAAATAAAATATGAATTAAAAGGTATATATTTTAAAAGGATTCATACTTGTGTGCTTGTTGTAAAATACTCAGCTATACATTGGAAATCAGAAGCCCCCATCATTGCAACTGGCCCAGAAGATGGCATCTAATAATATTTGGGGGTATATCTTTTTTCCTTTTAAAAACTGAGCTATAATTATATATACAGGAAAATGTCCAATTGTTAGGTACAGATGGATGAATTTTACCTACATTTATACTTACGTAATTATTACTAAGATAAGATATAGAACCAGCAAGTTTGGAGTCTTTCTAGATTTTTTTTCTTTTTCTACACCAATAATCATATACATGTTTATGATAATATGTGAATATATACATGAGTATACTAATATGCAATATAATTTTATGTATATGTAATTATCTTATTTTTCAAAAAGGGATCAGCCTTGACTTAATATTTTGCAATTTTCTTTTTTCACTTAACATGATTTTTTCCATATCAATACATAAAAATTAAGAGATAAAGGGTGATTGGTTCATTAATTTACTCATTCATTCAACAAATGCTTTTTTTTGAGGTTATACAACATGTTCAGCGGTGTGTCATTAAAGGACTTTAACCAGAGAAGTGACAGAAAGAGGAACGATGGAAACACTTTTACTTTTTAGATAGATCATTCTGGAAGTATGCTCTCCTTTAATGCCTTGGGTGAGAGAGGAGGGCTAAAGCAATTCCCCAACATGGGTGGCAATTGCATTTTTCTTGTCAAATTTTAGGTATTTTTGAATAAGTATTACATTCAAGGGATTCGACCTCCAAAATGCCCACGAAGGGGCAATTTAGCGTGAAGTCTACCTTCCTTCCTATGCCCTGACTGCTCATTTCTGCTCCAAGAGACAGCTGCCACCACTAACTTTCTTATGTGTTCTTCCAGAGATAGTGAAGGTGTATGTGAGCAAACATGTGCATATGTTATATTTCGTAGTCCTTTTAAAATTTGGAGTGATCACTCACATCAGTGCATAAAGAGTGCCCTCCCAGGGTGCCAGGCTGGCTCAGTCAGTACAGTATCTGACTCTTGATCTCGGGTTCCGAGTTCAAGCCCTATGTTGGGTGTAGAGATTACTTTAAAAAAAAAAAAAAAGCATCCTCATACTTTTGGTGGTTGCTCAGCTTTCTACTGAGTGGAAGAACCACTTCTATTTTCAAACCTTGCCCAGAAGCCTGGTATCTTTTACTCCCTGCCAGACATCTCTCTGCCTCAGCTGGCCCACCCTTAGGTGGGCTGGGTGGGAAGCAGGGCTCTAAGAACGGGAAATATTCCTTGGCCTGACTGGGGAGTCAAGGGGAGGCTGGTGCCAAGAGGTCTCTGGGAGACATTCAGTGTCCTGGAAGATGTTCCCACTCTCTGTTATTTCAAGAAGCTGCTCTGGGTCACTTATAGTCCTTTCCCCCTTGTTCCTGTGTCCAAGGGGGTCACTGGTAGACCTTAGTGTCTCCTCACCCACATTGATCTCCCTCCCACGTGAGCAACCAGCTGTTCCATGGGGGTCTCAGAGCCCCCAGGCCTGTGCCCATGTACTCTAGCAGACAAGTTCACCCTCGGTCATGGATGAAAAGTACTCATTTAATGAGTCCCTACTATGTGTCAGGCTGCCTGGTAGCCTTTTACAAGTTAATTCTCATTGCAATCATGCCAAATAGGCACTGTCATTCTGAACCCACTGATGCCAGACATCTTGGTTATCCTTGGTTATCTATGGTTATGCATTAAGCAGTAAGCACTCAATGTATATACACTGACTGAATGAATGAGTGAACTTGAGGGCTGTTTCCTGCCATACAGGCAGGTCCTGTATGTCAGGCATTGGTTGAGGGGCTGAGGATTGAACAGTGAACCAGACAGCCTTCTCAGAGCTGAAACTCTAGTGAGGAAGACAGTGTAAACAAGTAAGTAGGCAAACAAACAAAGATAAGATAATTAGATAGTAATAGGAATTGTGAAAGAAATATGAGATGCTACGCAGTGGCTAGGGGAGAGTGAAGGTGGGTGGGTCAACTTCAGACAGAGACAGGGTCTGTAAGGAAGTGACCTTTGGACTAGATCTGAATGGCAGGGAGTGAGGTACACAAACACATGGTAGAGAGGAGAGGATTCCAGGCAGAGGGAATAGTATATGCAAAGGCCCTGAGGTTGGGTCAAGCTTGGTATGTTTAGGGAACAGAGAGAATGGCTAGCACAGTGTGGCTAGAGCAGAACACAAAGGAGAGTGGTCAGAGATGAAGTTCAAGATTCAGACAGGGGCCAGATCACACTTGGTCCTGCCAGCCGAGTAACGTCTTGGAGGGTTTAAGTAGGGGAATAATATTTTCTCAGGTTGCTATGTGGAGAATAGACCTTGGGGTTCAAAGAGAGGAAGAAGGTGGCACACTGAGGAGGCCTGAGAGGATGGTGACCTGGAAACAAACAGAATGGGGAAGCATTTTGAAAGGAGAGCTGATAAAACTTGCTGATGAATTATGGTTGGGTGATGGGAGAAAAAGAAGAATCAAGGATAACTCCTTGGTTTCTGAATCTAGCAGCTGGGTGCATGGTGATGGAGCCATTTATTGAGATGGAAGGATGGGGATAAGTAGGTTTCGGTGGGGGCGGTTGGGGAGAGAGAAGGAGTAAATGCAATTCCACTTTGGACCCAGGAAGTGTGCTCTGCCCATTAGACATCCCGGTGGACATATTGGTTAGTGGCTGGATAATGAGTCTGGGACTCAGGGGAGAAGGCAGGGCAGGAGACTGATGAGTCATCACGTTGACGGTATTAAAAGCCGCAAGACTGGATGAGATGGTGTGGGAGTGAGTGAAGACAGATCCCTCTGCAAGAGACAAGAGGGTGATGACGCCTGTCACCAGGCGAGGCGGGGACTGGCTTCTAGAATGGTGGTGGGACACCCAGCAAGCCGCTCAGTCTTGAACCCAGAAGGGTCCTGAGGGGGCTCTGGCTCAGGTGGCTGCAGTGGTTTCTGGAAGTAGATGTTCAACACCGTCCACAGGGCCTTTGACCTTATGCTCTAATGCTCTCACTCTGAAGGCCCTCAGACAGCATTACCCGATTTGCTGTTTACCTAACGCCTTCTTCCAAGAACTTCAAAAGCTTAGCTGGGGTCCCCAGGGAGTTTCTCTTCCTCCCCTTAGGGCCTTTTGCAGAATGCAGGCCAGGAAACTGGGACAGTGAGTACCTCATTCAAGGTCACAGGGGTGGAGCTGCCTGCAGAACCATGGAGGCAAACCCCCTTATCCACCCACCTCCGCATTGGTTTGGTTTCTCACAAGGCTTCTGTTCTACCAAGGGGGATATGAAAATAAAACAGAACTTGCCTGAATAAGTAAGATGTTTAGCTGCAGTGGAGTGGGAGAAGATTTCCTGAATAATAGAGCTTGAGGAGAGAGAAGTTTAATATAGAAGTTTGGTAACATTTGGCTTCTAATACGTAATATAATACTGTCCTTGGTCTCAACCTGGAATTTGAGAAAAATCTGTTGTACATGATGCATTGGGGCTGAATTTATGGTTTGGGGGTGAAACAGTGTGCTGAAACGGGTCTCTGGAAGGTCCTGGGGTCTGAACCGTATGTGAGTTATGTTGGGAGGAATCCTAAGGGGGCCGAGGAAGACCACGGAATGCTTCCTGCTCCAGACTGGAGGTCCTAGAGGTCAGGGAACACACATGACTCACTTCTATGTCCCCATCAATCTGTTCTGGGTGTGAACAGAGTAGGGGACCCAGAATTGTTTGTGGAATGAATGAATCAAGGCAGGAGTGACTGAGTGAAGTGTAAAGAAGGTTGTGCATAGGAAAGAGGGAAGAAAAGTGGATGGACACCAGCAAGACAGGCAAAAATTCAAAGGTCTGACAATATCGAGCTTTGGCAATTGGTCCCCAGGACAGCCCCCAATAATTGTTGCCTTGTAATAGTCATACTGATACTAGCTTTCTAGTGCTGTGTAACCAATTGACATAAATTGAGCAACCTAAAACAACGCTTGCTTATTCTCAGGGTCTCCCAAGGCCGAAATCAAGGTGTTGGTGGGGATTGTGATCTCCCCGGAGTCTCAGAGATCTCTTCAAATCACATGGGTGGTTGACAGAGCTCTTTTCCTTCTGGGTGTGGGATGGAGGGCCCTGTTCTCCTGCTAGTTATCCACAGGGCAACACCTTCAGCTCCTGGCGGCTCTTCTCGAAGCCTGGCCACATGGCCTCCCTCACAGGCAGTCCAAACATAGCTGTTTGCTTCCTCCAGAATCAGTCTGATCTCTTCAAAGGCCTCACCTGATCAGGTCAGTACCACCCACAGAGTATTTCCCCTTTGATGAACTCAAAACCCACTGATTAGGGACCTTAATTACATCTGCAAAAATCTCTTCTGCCCTGTAACCTGACAAAATCATGAGAGACACCCATTGTATTCACAGGTTCCACTCACACTCAAGGGGAGGAGATTCCACAGCGCATGTACACGAGGGAATAGTAAGCATGGGGAAGAATTTAGAACTCTGTTCCTACAATACCTTTGTGTGGGATGCTCCCATTTGAGAGGCTTGACCTGGGTCTGAAACAGAATGATATCGCAGACACGATGGTGTGTGAACTCCAAGACTCGTCATAAAAGGCATTGTGGCTTCCTGTTCTGGCGCTCACTCTCTCTCTCTCTCTCTCTCTCTCAGATCACCCCTCCTGGGGGAAATAGCCGCCATGCTGTGAGGCTGCTGTGAGTATTACAAACATACATGTGCAAAGGAAGAATTTACTAAAAATCCATGGGGCTTCTGTCACTCAAACTCTGGCATGCAGAGCTCTCCCAGAACCACTTTGTGATCCTAAACACCCACTCTCCCAATGAGCACCCTTTGGGCCCCGGGGAAAAGCGTTTCCACATCTCTTAGGTCATGACCTCAAAATAACAGTCGTGTCTGAATTCAGTGTCATGGGTTATGCGGTTGCCAAATTGGAGATGGGCTTTCCAGTTCTGCCTCTAGCACAGGGATAATTGAGAGTTGCAAGCACTTAGATAAGAGCAAAGACAAATGAATTAACTTGCAAGATCTTTCCTCTCTGACAGGAGAAATGCAGAAGGAACTTGGGCTGCTTTTTACGTTCCATTTTGTGGTTCCGGAGGTATACACACGAGTGCGATTTCTGTAAAAACTGCACACGGCCTCTGTAGGGAGCAGATTATAAAATGTCTCACATAATTCTCAGATTCTGGAATTCATACTTGTGTGTCGTCTTCTCCCCTGGAGTGTGGATGGGACCTGTGACCTGCTTTTAACCAGGAGAATACAATACCTGTGATGGGATTTCACATTTGTGATTACCTTGCATCAAGCTGTAACCACTGTCTTACTTGCAGATTCTCCCATACTGATGCGCTCCTTTGCTAGTTTTGATGAAGTAAGCCACAATATGGAGAGGCCCACATGGTTTAAAAAAAAAAAAAAAAAGCTTAAGGCAACCTCTAGACAGCAGCCAGCAAGGAACTGAGGCTCTGGAGTTGGCCAGCCCATGAAGAATTGAATCCTAGCTTACCACCTGGAAACAGGTCCTTCCCTAGCTGAATGTCTGGTGAGATCCCACCCTTGACCCACACCCGTTTGCTTGTTTTTTTAAGATTTTTATTTATTTATTTGTCAGTGTGTGTGCACGTGTGTATGTGTATGTTTGTGTGAGAGAGAGAGAGAGCACACAGGTGGGGGAGCAGCAAGCAGGAGAAGCAGGCTACCTGCTGAGCAAGGAGCCCGATGTGGGGCTCAATCTCTGGACCCCAGGATCATGACCTGAGCTGAAGGCAGACACTTACTCGACTGAGCCACCCAGGTGCCCCAGTTATGTACGTCTTTTAAGTCATTAATTTAGACAACACTGGCACATCAATCTGATATCTAGGCATGCATAGTCCACTCATCTTTGATATTTAATCCACTCATCATGGATATTTTGCCAATTTGAGGACATAAACCATAGCTCTACACATAATCTTTCCCTTTTTTATAATAAAGGTGTATTTATTAAAATAGGAGGTTAGAACATATTTTATTTGACAGTTTGGAAGCTTGATTTATACCCTGAAGAATTTTAGACACATGGCCTGCAGCCCTTCACAGGTACTCTTGTCCTGGGTCCTGTGGGTGTCAGGTCAGGCTGGCCCAAGTTTCCTCAGCCAGTAAATGGAGCCAAGATTCAAACTCCTATCTGCCTAGACTCCAAGGCCTGGGCTGTGTAAGATGTGACCTTCCCTGACTCACTGCACGGGAGGAGCTGCTATCTCAGGAAGCCCCCCAGAAGCTGGGATATTCAGTGGTTGTGGGCAGGAGAGACTACAGAATTTATGGGGCCCCCTCCAAAATGAAAATACATTGTCATTCTAATTAATAAATTATTAAGAGTTTCCAAATGCTTACGGTAGAGCACAAATGTAAGCAAGAGGTCCTGGAGGTGGTGGCCCAGGATCCCCCTACCCCCACATATAATGGGTAGGATTGGGTGTGGCCAAAAGCAGAGGCAAGAGCAAACGGGAAAGATGAAGACCATCTTTTTATAGCACTTTCCTTGAAAAACAAATTTATTTAAATAAAAATGTTAGTCACTTAAAGAAAACAATTAAGGAAAAAGCATGTGTTACATGTGGATATGGAAAAAATTGTTTAACTGGAGCTCGGGCAAGTGCTGTCCAGGTGTGTGGGTCTACAAGTGTGTAAATGTGCAAATGAGTCTTGTATATGAATCTTTGCATCAGTGAAGATGAGTGTGAGTCTTAGAGTATAGAAGTGTGATACATTTAAATGTGTGAAAGCAGGGAGTGTGTCTGAGCCTATGTTGTGTGGACATGTGTCCAGAGGTCTGTGTGGATGTGTGCAAGTAAAGCTTTCCTACCCTGAACTCCTGGAGGAATACAAAATTGTGGTCTTCTTGGGGCACCCATCTGGCTCAGTCAGTCGAGCATGTGGCTCTTGATCTCTGGGTGATGAGTTCGAGCCCCACACTGAACACAGAAGTTACTTAAAAAAATTTTTTTTTTTAATTAAAAAAATTCTGGACTTGTTTCCACTGGACGCATTTCTGATACCCGTGTATGTGTTTGCTATTGCCCCAATAACACTGTGTAACAGCAAACAGGGAAATGGGAAAACACCACTAATGCAATGGATGGGAGTTTCCTTTTTGGGAGGATGAAAATGTTCTAAGACTGATCATAGAGATGGTTGCACAACTGTGCATATACTAAAAAAAAAGAAAAAACACTATTCTATTTAAATGGGTGAATTATCTTGAATGTTAATTATGTCTCAATTCAGCTGTTCAACAACAACACCATACACATTAATTTTCTTGCTCATTTGGTCTACAGGCGAACTGCAGCCCTGCAGAATTACCTGGGCTTGGCTCCTGGCTGCAGCTGAGTTCACATGTTTTACCTACATGTTTTCATCCTGTCTGGATTGGCAACTGCTTAGGCATGTTCCTTTCGTGGGGAACAGGAGAAGTGCAAGGGGGCGAGTAGATGCATGTCAAGTTTCTTAACACTTTGGCTCAGAACTAGCACTTGAACTAGTCCCTTCTACCCACATTCCATTGCCTGGAAAAAAAAATCATGTGTCCAAGTCCAACATCAACAGGACAGGGAAATATATTTGCCTCACTCTTGTGTACTTCAAGTCCATATGGGGGAAGAGAGTGAAGAATTGAGAATGATAATCCAATCTACCACACGTGTGTAATGGGCTGCTCTTGCCCCTTTAGAGATTTCATTAAATATGTTATAGACCCAACTTCCAGGTCTGGGAAGGTCTCCCTACAATTTCTGTCTGTTCCTATATTTTATTTATTCCTGCTTCTCTCCTCCCCATGTGTCTCCCTGTCTCAGAGCTCTTGAGCCTGTCTGAGCTATCTTGCCTCCATCCTGAGCCAAACAGAGGTGAGAAGCCAAGCCTCGTCACTAATTTTGAGAAGAAACCTAATCATGGTCACATTTAGTGCTTTTCAGAACTTTGCTGCAGATTTTAAGGCTTAGGGAGAAGGATCACGTGGCACATTGCACAAACTTCTCTGTATTCATGGCTGTAAAACTCTCCCATCTCTGCCTGGAGACTGCAAGGAAGACTTCCTGGAGGAGGTGATGTTGGACCTGATCTTAAAGGATGAGAAGGATTTAGGCACAAGACAAGGACAGGAAAGAACATTCCAGGGAGAGGGAACAGATTAGATAAAGTGAGGAAACACCTGGTAGAGTTGCAAAAATGGAAGTAGCTGGCATAGCTAACATGGAAGTTATGGTCTGGAGTGCAAGGAGTTGTGTAGGATGAAGCCAGAGTTTTCCACAGGTCCGTGAACAGTACAGCTTCTACTGTGTTCAGCTAGGCTGTCATTTTCCAGGATTACCTTCCCTATATGGTTCTGGGCTGGCCACAAGAGAGATCTTTGTGAGATGTGGAAGGTGGAAATGAAGCCATGCTTTTTATGCTCAGAAGGTCAGTGCAGGACCCCAGGCACTGTGGACACAGATTCCATTTGGTCCTCTTAGTTGTTCTCACGGCTCCAATTTCATCCGCCCAGGTTCCATTTTGGCCTTGCTCCCATTCATGCCCAGCCTTCCTCCTTGAGAGCTGATCTAAGTGATGCAGAGACAAGGTCATTGCCTAGGTGCCTCTACCAGCTTCCATAATTGTGTGCAGTCTCATCCCTGTAATCCCTTTTTCTGTGTCGTTCATAGTGATTCTCTGGTAACTAATACAACCGGGATCACATAGACCATTGTGAGCCACACTGAGGAGTTTGGGCTTCATCATTTAGCATGTTTTTTTCTTCTTCTCGAATTTCATTTGAGGAACACTGTGACATAGGTAGTGCTGTTCCCAAATTCCCTTCTTCCCGAGCATGTGGCTATATCTCTAGCCTCCTTTGCAGCCCATGTAGCCATGTGATGATGTTCTAGGTGATAGAATGTGGGTGAAGTGAAGTGTGCATGTCCAGGCCTGGTCCCCAAATCCTTTGATGTGACACTGTGGATTTGTTCTCACTTCTCTAGCCTGCAAGTTGAGTGCAGAAGTCCAAGTGGACTTCGAGGCCTGGAGGGTTTCAGAGCCGTAGAGAGCATGGGTCCTTGAATGATTCCATGGAGCAGAGATACCCCCACCCCCAAACTGCCCTGCATCGGGCTGTCACTTGAGAAATAGAACTCTGCTGGGTAAAGCCAGTAAGACTTGGAATTGTTCGCTGGAGCCGGTATCTGGCCTTAACAAAAGCAACCGCCTTCACTGTCCTAGCCATAACCTTTACCATATGTACCACTGTGGCTTTAACTACTTAAAAGAAATCCAATTCGCTCTTTATAGCCTTAAATGTATTTAAAAAGAGAATTTCAGGGACACCTGGATGGCTCAGTTGGTTAAGTGGCTGCCTTCGGCTCAGGTCATGATCCCAGCGTCCTGGGATCGAGTCCCACATCGGGCTCCTTGCTCAGCGGGGAGCCTGCTTCTCCCTCTGCCTCTGCCTGCCACTCTGTCTGTCTGTGCTCGCTCTCTCTCTCTGACAAGTAAGTAAATTAAAAAAAAAAGAGAGAGAGAATTTCACATTAGTATCTGTGAACAGAAAAGCAGCATCACTCGTGGTAGAGAGAAGGTAAGAGTAAAAAATAAATGCACTGAAAATCAACCAATGATATGAAATTCTTGCTGGATCCTATTCCCACCAAGAGCTCTGGAATCTGAGACCAGCTCTCACTTTGTCATAAAGAGAGATTAATGTGGGCTTGATAGGTGCTAAAGACAGGCTAGTACCAAACTCAGACTTGCTCTTTAATGTTCCGGAAACACCAGGGATAATCACATCACACTCTATGAAACTACCCGAACAAAAGAAAGCTGAACAATTTAAAAACATTTCTTATTCTGGAAAACTGCAAACACATACACATAAATAAAATGAGAATAATAATATAACTCCCGCGTGTGGATTTCTTAGCTTTAACAGCTACAACCTTTCGCCATCCTTATACATCCACAACCGCCTTCCCATACACACATTTATTTTTTTTCCTGATATATTTAAAAATAAAACCCAAACGCCATATAATTTCACTTACAAATACTTTAGTACATAGTTCTAACAATAAGGACATTTAAAAAAATGTACTTAAAAAGCAAATACCACGTTGTACTTAAAACTCAGTCTGTGTTCCATTTTCCCTAATGACCACCAAAGTGAGGTTTACTTACACGTGATGGGCTGAAATCTGGATCCGAACCCAGCACACATTGCATTTGACTGACAGGCACGTAGCCTCTTTGAACCCCACTGTTGGACTGATTGCGCTAAACGGCCTCTCTCCACAGTCAGCGCCTTAGCGAGGCGATTTCCGGGCTTCTCCTATTGAGAGGTGGAGTCTATTTCCCGCCCTTGGAGCCAGGCTTGATCACGGGACTCACTTTGGCCAATGGGATGCAGAAGTGATGCTGCGTGACTTCCGGCCCGGGCGGTGAATTATCCGGCACGAGCCCGCTTCTTCTCTTGGACCTCAGCTTCTGCGGGGGAACCAGCTTAGGCAGCTTGCTGTGAGGTAAGAGAACTTGTGCAGAAGGACTTTCCCGAACGAGGCCGTTCCAGACCAGATGGTCCTCCTCTGACCTGCCTGCTGACCTTCGATATACGCACAAACCCATCCCAGAGCTGCACAGCCTGGCCCCGACCCCAAGAGCTACCCAGCTGACCACAGACTCATGAGAAAGAATCAGTTGTTATTTTAAATCGCTATATTCTAGCGTGGTGTATTATTTAGCATGATTGTGGCAAACAACTGATCCAAATCTACCAAATTTCCCCTCCTTTAAAAAATGTCATTTACTTGCTTAAGATGCAAGGTCTTTGGTTCTTTGGTTTTTGTCATTCTAAGCCTTCTAATTGCATCCCACGTGTCATTTAATGTTAGTCCCCATATTTCTTGGAAACGGGCAGTTAATCTTGAGGATGGATGTAATTCAGGTTGGTTTTTGGTAAGAATACTTCCTAGGGATACAGCCACTGCATTATACCAGTAGACACACAATGTCTGGTCATCCTGCTTTGAGTAATGTTAAGATCTATCAGTGGGTTCAATGAATAATTTTAGACAAGGTTGAGATACCCAGGGAGACTTCCTGGAGAAGTCAGGCTTGAGTTGTACCCCTTTGAAGGACGAGTGAGATTTAGACAGGCCAACAGAAGTTGGAAATATTCTGAGTGAGGACGGAAGGGTGGATAGCATGAGTCAGAGTGTGTTCTGAAAACATTGAGCAAAAACTGGTTAATCTTCCTTATATCAGCTTCCACTGTTATCCTCTGGTCTAGAGGCCTGAGTAGGAACCAGATTTTATCTCAGCTTAATTCTAATAAATTGGTAACAGGTGCATGGAGTACTTTGTGGCAACACATTGTGAAATCACATTCCTACTTCATGGAAAAAATTGCTGTGATTGGCTACTGTTGTCTATCACGGGTCTGGGATGCTGAGTGGTGGTATGATTGGTGTGAATCTGCCTAAGATCAATGACTCTGTCCTCATTCCAGGGTCTTTGACATTGGACCCTAGAAAAAAGTAAGGGTGAAATGGGATGCCTGACGTGACTTGTAGTAGACTTTGTTCATACTTACCAACCTTCATCCACCTTTTTGTCTTTTTAATAGAAACTTAGGTATGGATGGCAGAGACCAACTAAAACATAAACAGTGACCTAGATCTGGCTGGTGAGAAACAAGGGGACATCTGATCCTTGGACTTCTGTAGATTTTTTTTCTTCCTGAATTAAAAAGAAATGTATGAAGAGATGCTTCCCACCCCAACTTCCTTTGGAGGTGGTTGTATGAGGACATGATGCCTGGAGCAGTGGCAACCACCTTGTGACTATGAGGAGACATGGCCAACATGTTAAGGATGGTGGGACAAAAAATAGAAAGAATCTGCGTTTTTTATAAAGTTGTTGAGTTATGAACAAACTCGTTGCCATATCTTCTATGTAAAAAGAAAACGTCTATTATTTTATTCATGTTTGCTTAGGCATTCTTTTACTTTCAGCCAAAGACAGCTCAAAGGACACACTGACCATCTTCATGCTTCATGGGCGTCTTTCAGGCTAGCGTTTGCAAACTGGGTGTAGTCCAGGCTAGCATTTTCATGGCTGACTCATGAAATCCATTTAGTGGGTCATGACCAACATTTAAAAAAATGAAACAGAATAGATAATATGAGAATGCATGGCACACAGGATAAATATTGTTTTTGTAGAACTCTTGCTTTTAATTATGTGTGTGCCAGGTCAGGTTCTTCAAGGAAGCAGGTCCTGAGACAGGATTTAGTGTTTGGGAGGTTTATTAGGGAGTATTGTTGAGATCAACGCCTGTGGAAGGGAGAGGAAGGAAGCAGGAGTGGGCAGCAGGGAGAAGTCAAGCTGGGACAGAGGCCCCGCAATGACCTTGACTAACCCCACAGGGAACGTGGGAGTTAAAATGGCTCTTCCGAATTGTGCTGCATTGGGCCAAGATAGCCAGGGCTTTATCCCCCACCACCCCACCCAAAAATCACTGGACCTGAGCACTGCCTAGAAAAGGGTGTGACCTTGGGCAAGGTGGGTCCCTTCAGGTGAGGCAGGGACTCAGCCCAGGGGCCTGACAGCTAGGGGCTTTCTGCAAACAACATTCCCAGAAGTTAACAAAGCCCTCCTTGGAGGAGGCTGGACCATTTCCTGTCCATCTGTGTGTGTGTGTGTGTGTGTGTGTGTAAGCTAAATCAGGCTGTCTTACAAATGCATTCCTTACTATGGGTCCTAGTCAGAGTGGTTTGGAGGCCTCTGGCTGGGCTGGGTTGCACATCCACCTGAGTTGTTTTCCTCCTAATTACCTTTTGGGGTGTAGTCAACTTTCCCAGGGTTCCGTCTGTGAGAGGCAGGCCTGTCTTGGTGAGACAGCCTCCTGGCCCATTTGAACACCAAAGCCAAGCCAAGCTGCTGGGGCCCCCCATGCATTAAGGAATGGCAGCTGCTGCCAATGTCCCCAAATGAAATCGTCTAAGGAGGATTAAAGCCAAGCAATGTCATTATCCCTGATGAAGCGCGCGCGCGCGCACACACACACACACACACACACACACACACAGGAGGCCTCTGCTCCTCTAGGCCCCCCTCCCCTTTATCCTGTCTCGGCAGGATCCTTTCCCCTCAGTTCATTTCTATCTCCCTTCTCCAGCAGATTGTCTTTAGCAAATTGTATTTTAACTTGTGTAATTATAAGTGGGTTAGAGCTCGGAGTGAGCGCTGCTCTTGGCAAAAGTCTGGAGGAACCTCTCATGCTGTTGGTTTGCAAACCCCTCCATTAGCAGCTCTGGTTGTTGCTGGGAACAGGGGGGAAAGGAGGGCAAAAACCATATGGGGCTGTGCTTCTGCCCTCTGATTGGGAAAGAAGCCTCCAGCTTTCTGCAGAGCTGGAATTACAGTCAGGCTTTCTGTGTGCCAGAATCCCCAGGGGTGGGGGTGGGGGTGAAGGCTGCTAAAAATGCAGATTCTGGGCCCTTCTGAAGATCCAAGAGTTGGGCTCTCCAGGAGGAGAAATCTATATTGGGTTCAAATGTACAAATTTGAAATAGAAATCTACATTGGGTTCAGAAATCTACATTTTAAAGATATTTATTTGTTTATTTATTTATTTTTAAAGATTTTATTTATTTGAGAGAGCATGTGCCAGAGCAGGTGGAAGAGCAGAGGGAGAAGGCAGGGGGAGAGGGAGATAACCTCAGGCAGCCTCCATGTTGAGTGTGGAGCCCAAGCCAGGCTCCATCCCTGGACCCCCGAGCAGAAACCAAGAGTGGGCACTTGACAGACTGAGCCACCCAGGTGCCTCTCCAAAATCTGCATTTTAAAAGACTTCTCACTTTGAAACCCTTCCACTCTTACAGAAAAGTTACAAAACTATTACAAAGGATTCACATCCCTTTCCTCTATCATCCCTCTTTTTCCATAGATAAGTGTCCACATTATTTCCTTCTGGACCATTTAAGAAGTTGCTAATGTGATGCCTTTTGTCCTTGCTTATCTCCTAAGGATAATGAAATTGTCTTAGTAACTATAGCATAATTATCAAATTCGGGTTATTTAGTATTGATACAATACTCTTATCTACAGTAAACAGCAAATTTCTCAACTTGTCCCCCCCTTTTAATAATCGAGAATCACACAGTGCTTTTAGTTGTCATTTCTTTTTGTCCCTTTTATTAAAATTTTTTTTTTTAATTTGACAGAGATCACAAGCAGGCAGAGAGGCAGGCAGAGAGAGAGAGGAGGAAGCAGGCTCCCCGCTGAGCAGAGACACCCCCCCCCCCACCCTGGGCTCGATCCCAGGACCCTGAGATCATGATCTAAGCCAAAGGCAGAGGCTTTAACCCACTGAGCCACCCAGGTGCCCCTTTTAATCTGAGAGTTTCTTAGCCCCCCCTTCTTTTTTGGGGTCATTCATGACCTTGACATTTTCCAAGCATCTACACCAGTTGTTTGGTAGAAGGTCTCTTGGTTTGCATTTGTCTGGTTAGCTGTATTGCTAACACCTTCATTGACCTTGAGCCCTTTGAAAAAGATTGGGCAGCCCCGTCTAGGACGCAGATGCTCAAAACTCTTACCTCCCAATAATGCTGATGTCCAGAGGATTTTGAAACAGTAGCTGTATGGGACACCAGATTTATCTCGTCCGCTGGGTTTTGAGTTTGGGACTTTTTTTTTTTTTTTTTTTTTTTTTTAAGATCTGATTTGCTCAGAACTCAAATCCAAGAGATTTCTTTAATTGCCTGCGTTGCTAAGCTGGGAGAGTCTGGAGGGATCCCGCTGGGTCTTTAATTTTTTCAACTTTGATCCGCTAGAAGGCAGGAGGGTTCTGGCAAGGTCAGGGTGCGGGCTGCTGGTTTCAGGTGGAGGTGGGCTGGTAGGAAGTAGCAAGAGGACAGACGGGTCAAGATTGGAGGGAAGAAAAACCACACCCCTTGGCGCCGCGTGCAGATGTACGGCAACCTGCAGGTGCTCCCTTGGCGGGAGTTCCTCAACCCGTCCTCCCAACCCACCTTAGGTGAAACTCCATTTGCTCGGTTTTGCAGATGCACGACTTCACTTACCTCTTGGTACTTAGGGAGTGGTTGAGCTGGGATTTGAACCCAAATCTGACCGCTGTGTACTGGATGCTTAGCCAATAAGGCTCCCAGGGAACTGCAAACAAGGTTAGGAGAGCTCCGGAAAAAACCTCAAGTCTGACACTGAGGAGCATGCGATTTGACCCAGCTGCTGGTGTAACTGAGGCTATGCTGGGTCCGTGCTATCTGTCCTGTGTCTGTTGGGTGGTCTTTCGACCTCACCATCAGCAAATGTCTGGATGCATGCCAGGAGCCAGAGAGCCTGAGTCCCCGTTCTGACTGCGGTTACCCCGTAGTGTGCCCTTGGGCTGTGATGGTTTTCTCCTGGTTGCCCCATCTGGACCCATTCCTCCCTTCCCTCACCAGCTTTTTGCACCCAGGAGGCAGTAGGCTCCCTGGCCCTCTGCTTCTGGTTGTTTGGCCAATGGGAGCCTGGGAGGAGATGGTATTTTTTTCTCAACTCCTTCCAGGGGACCCCTTGCATTCTTCTATTAAAGACACTTGTTTCAGCCAGGCCTCTTTCACCACCAGGGCAGCTCCCACGTCCAGGTTCTGGTAGCCTCCCCTCCCCTCTTGGCTCAGGGCCAGTGTGGGAGGGCTCCTTGCTCTTGCTCCCCAGGTTATTGCATGGATCTTTTTTTTTTTTTTTAAGATTTTATTTATTTATTTGACACCCAGAGATCACAAGTAGGCGTAGAGGCAGGCAGCAGAGAGAGGAGGAAGCAGGCTCCCCGCCGAGCAGAGAGCCCGATGTGGGGCTTGATCCCAGGACCCTGAGATCATGACCCGAGCTGAAGGCAGAGGCTTTAACCCAATGAGCCACCCAGGCACCCCTGCGCTGCTCTTATAGGCGTCCCAAAGCTGCCCACACCTGTGCCAACAGACCACTTATTAAACTCTTCCATAATTCCTCTAGGAGGAAGGGGAGGAAGGCAAGGAAGGACTTCCCTGAGGAGGTGCTTCTGACCAGATCCTGGAAAGATGAGCAGGCTTAAGACGGGCAAAGACGGGGGAAAGGCATTCTAGGAAGAGGGAACAGCATATGCAAAGCTGCTCTCATTCTAAAATCTACTTTCATTGAGTGCTTATTATGAGCTAAGCCCTTTGCATCTATCATCTCCTCCTAACAGTCTTATGAGGCTGATACATTCACCCCCATTTTACAAATGAGGAAACTGAGGTACAGAGAGCTCAAGCAACATGTTACATAGCTGGAGAGACAGTGACACTCTGGCACCTAGGCCGTAGCCACTAATCTGTCTCTGGGACATGAAGACAAATTTGTAATCTGAATGGGAATTCATGAAATAGGAGGGCAGGAGTGGGTCCACCCAATCCTGATCTGACAAGAAGCTTTTGGGGCACTTTGGTTGGCTGGGTGGTAGGATGATAGCAAGATGTTTTGCTCTGACACAGTGCCCAGGATCACCTGTTCCAATCTCTGCTCAACTACTTCCGAGCCTTGTCACCTTGGCTCGTTGCCTAACCTCTCTGGGCCTTGGTTTTCCCTTCTGTAAAATGGGAATAACCACATTACCTATCTTGTAGGATTATTGTAAAGATTAAATGCATTAACATAGCAAAAGCACCCAGAACAGCATCTGGTAAACCGTGTGAGTTACGCCATGTTTGCTATCACCATCAACATCTCACCATCAACATCATTACCATCACCATCTCATTATCTATGGCAAACCCGTGGGTGCGTAGAGCTGAAAGAATTGAGCACTTTTGGCAAATTCACTCCTCCCCCTGCTGCTTGGGTGTGAGCTGTTCTCCACCAAGTCATTTTACTTGCCTGTCTTCCTCTGCCAAATGGATACCTTTCCCCAACTCTCTGGCCTCCAGACCCTCTCAGAAGGAGGTTAACCTTAACTTGCCTTAAGAATTCGGAGTTCTTGTATTTCAGGATTGAAGTGAGATTTCTTTTTTTTTTTTTTTAAGATTTTATTTATTTATTTAACAGAGAGAGATCACAAGTAGGTGGGGCGGGGGCGGGGAGGGGGGAAGCAGGCTCCCCGCTGAGCAGAAAGCCTGATACGGGACTCGATCCCAGGACCCTGGGATCATGACCTGAGCCAAAGGCAGCGGCTTAACCCACTGAGCCACCCAGGCGCCCCATGAAGCGAGAGTTCTTATTAATCACCATCATCTCCAGGAGGGCAGAGGATCCAGCTCACTGCCATAAGCAGTCCTAACATCCCAACTTCTCCTTCCCTCGCACATTCATGCAGTGTCTTTACTGAGCACCTACTGTGTGTGCACTACTTTGAAAGGTGCAGGGGCAGGACTGTAGCAAGGAAGATAGGAGACAAGGTTCCCATTCTTGGGAAGCTGACATGCTGGAGGGGATGACAGCAGGGAAGTAAATGAGAAATATATAATAGCAGAGAGGAATAAATAATGGCTATGAAAATTAAAACAAAAGCAAAGTAGAGCAAGGTGCTAGAAAGTGGTTGAGAGGGAACAGGAGAAGTGGCCTATGAGTATTTTAGACTCAGGGAAGGGTCCTTCCCAGGATGCCCTGGAGTATTCTGGGACACCTGCAATGTCCAAGTTCCCCTGGGAATTTGTTATGGACACTGCCATCATTCCTAAGGGGTCTCCTGTCAGTGACTCTGGCCCCCTCCCATCCATCCTCCACACTGTGGCCAATGTGCTCTTTCCGATTTTGACCACATCACCCGCTTGCTTCTTACTGTGGCTAGGAGGACTCAAATCCCCACTTCAGCCCAGCCCATCAGACCTGCCTTGTCTAGTCTTTTCTATCTCCAGCTTCAACTTTGATCATGCCCCCTCCCATGGTGGGGCCCAGCGATTTGGGCTGTCTGACTGCTACCTGCTTGAATACCCTTTCCTCCGTTTGCCTTTGTAACACTCACTCCTCTATCTCAAATGTCTCTTCCTCCAGGAAGCCTTCCATAACTACATCAGACCCCCCCTCCCCTCCAGTTATAAACTGCCACCACCTCCTAGAATTTTCCTACGTAGAGCTGACCACATCTGGTAATTATTTATCTGTATGCTTATTTTATGAATGTTTGGCTTCCCATTAAAGTATAAACCTTCTGAGGACAGGGAGCTGGTCTATCTTATTTGCAGGTATTTCCCCAGCACCTAAAACAGTGCCTGACTTTTAGTAGGAGCCTTATAAATGTTTCTGAATGAATGACCGGAGCTATAAAGGGGAATCAAGGAGCCATCAAGCAATCACCAGCAAACAGGGGAGATAAGAGAATAGTTTGTGTACGATCTGATAAGTATGATAATAAAGCTACAGGATGCCAGATGCTGAGTATGGATCTAGGAGATGTATCAGTGTCTGCTGGGCAGAAGAAAGCATTGAGCATACCATAGGTATCATGTGATTCATCCTGTTTCCCTTTTTGCCTTGGTTGCTGGGAGATGTCTGCCCATTCTCATGCCCGCTCATCTTTCTTTTATCTTTTTATTGAAAGGTGACTCAGGGCCCTGATCAAAGACAGTAGGACCTCAGCTGGAAATGAAATGACAACATGCATAAGGATGAGGAGGCAACTATACTTTGTACCCAGCCCTCTAGAAACACTCACACGAGGGAATAGAGACGTGTGCATAAAGATGGTCACTGCGGCACTCTTTATAAACAAGTGGAAACAGCTCTCCATCAATAGGACCTGGTTAATAAGGGTGTATCTGCCCCCCAAAAGACCGAAGTAGATGTATTCCCACAATTCTCAAATTTTAGTGAATACAAGCATTACCTGCAGATACTTGTAAAATACAGATTGCCTCTCCCTCCTCCCTCCCAGGTCTGATGCAGTAGTTTTGGGTGGAGCCTAGGAACCTGCATTTTAAATGAGCATACTATGGGGTGCCTGGGTGGCTCAGTGGGTTAAAGCCTCTGCCTTCGGCTCAGGTCATGATCTCAGGGTCCTGGGATGGAGTTCCGCATCGGGCTCTCTGCTCAGCGGGGAGCCTGCTTCCCCCTCTCTCTCTGCCTGCCTCTCTGCCTACTTGTGATCTCTCTCTGTCAAATAAATAAGTAAAGTCTTTTTTAAAAATAAAATAAATAAATAAATAAATAAGCATGCTAGAGGGTGTGATGTGGAGAGATAGCAGCCCAAGCCTGAGCTGCTGACATTGACATGAGAAGTGACTCAAGACCTACCATCAAGTGGAAAATCAAGTGTCCATCTGTTTATATACATGTGTGTGGCACATTTCGATTGAACTTCACATAGGCCACTCCTTTGCTAGGCTTTCTAGGCAATAGCTCACCTAGGAAGTAGGAACTATTATAGTCCTCATCTTTTTTTTCTTTTTAAGATTTATTTATTTGACAGACAGAGATTACAAATAGGCAAGAGAGGCAGGCAGGGAGAGAGAGGAGGAAGCAGGCTCTCCACGGAGCAGAGAGCCCGATGTGGGGCTCGATCCCAGGACCCTGGGATCATGACCTGAGCCGAAAGCAGAGGCTTTAACCCACTGAGCCACCCAGGTGCCCCTATAGTCCTCATCTTACAGGTGAGAAAATGAGGCTCAGACAGGCAACATCTCCAGCCCACGGCCTGTAGCTGGTTAGTGGCAAAACGGATTTGAACCCGGATGTATCTGATTCCAGATACACTATGCAGACTGCCTAGATATGTGTGAAACATAGAAGCGTATGTTTGACCCCATGTAGGGTTAAAAATATATTCTTTAAGTGCTATTATCCCATTCAAGCAAAAATCAGTGTATTTTTTTTTTGAGCAGGAAATACATTCACATGATTTAAAAAATTATAAAACTCTTTGAAAAGGTGTTGTGGAAAATTTCCCTCCATTCTCTGTCTCCCAGCTGCCCAATTTCCATCCCTTTGCCCCACTTCCCAACCCAGGTAACCCTGTTCTGAATGTCTATCTCTCCTCTTCAACATCCTTTCAGACGAATCTGAAAGCTGGGTAGTTTCTAGCGATCTGAAAGGAGCAGAACAGAAATGCCAACAGAAGTTGCTTCTAGAACCATAAGAAGCAGAGGAGGTAGGAGTTGGGGATTTGTTTCTGAGCCTGGATGCCTGGGTTCAAATCCTAGTATTGCTGCTTGCCAGCTACAAGGCTGGGTGCAAATTACTCACCTCTCTGGGCCTCGGTTCCCACATCTGTAAAGTGGGGGTAATAATCTCAAGGAAGAGATGCTGTCAGCTACTGTTTATTAAGCACTCGCAGTAAGTCTAGCATGTAATAAATCCCATACAAGCGTTTTCCCTCTGAAGGTATAGAAACAAGTGGACACTAAAAAAAAAAGTTTGTACTTGGACCTATGGATTCAGAATTTCCTGGGTCTGGGCTCTGCCACCTGCATTTTTAACAAGTCCCTGGAAGATTCTAAATCATGAGAGCGCCCCAGAAGAATTCCAGGTTGCTCCTGGGTTCTGTTGGATACTTGCTAGTTTGTGGGCATCTAAGACAATTGGGTCATTTTGAGATCAGAAAAGAATAACAATTGCCCCCTCCAAGAAAAACGTGCCATGCTCCTGAGAAGAGGATTTCCTGTCCAAGTTCAGGGCCCAAACACAGACATGTCACTCCCCGTACCCTTGAAAAGTCTTGGGAATCCAATCCTGCCCTGGGGGTCTCCTCAGTTGGCAGTGCCCACTCACCCCCACCTCGAATTACCATCTTCAGACTCTTCCCTTTTTCAAAGAGGCCATGTCCTGCCTCATCCATGTTCCCAACAACAGGCTGGAGAAGTCATGGGTTGTGCAAATTAATTCAAGGGCCACCTTGACTGTTGACCTCTTAGGAGTACAAAGTGTTCTTGAGGAGTTTGGCTTGCTTCCTGGAGACAAAGGGAGACACTAATTTACCTCTGACTGCTCTTTGGGTATGAAAAAAGTCCCAGTGTTCTCTTGGGGCAGCTACCTGTCATTTACCCAGTCAGTGAACCTTACTGGATCTGGGCGCACCCCTACTTGGCACAGAAGACACTGACTTCTTTTTCTTGCCGCTTATTTGCTACCATGATATTTTATTCATTATCACAATTGTCAATTTACTGAGCTCTTTATCCCCATTAACGTAATTAATTCTTACAAGGACCTTTGGGGCAGAACTGTTGTCACCCCCAATTCACAGAAGAACAAGTTGAGGCCCGAGTCCCATGTGTCTCCCCACGTCCTTTTTCAAAGCAAAAGAAATCCAACTGTTAGCAGGGAACATGGCCGCCTGGAATTTTCCAGCCTCCTTTATGGGTGGGTGGGGCCATGTGACTGAATTATGGCTAAAGGAAGTAAGGGTTCTGGAGAACTCTGAGAGACGTGGATGTGCTCTCTTTGCTGTTGCTTCTTTGTCCCTTCTTTTATCTACTGTCTGGAACCCAAACGCCACCATCTTGGACCATGAGGTGGGGCCCCAAGTGGAAGTGCGTCTGGCTGGGACAACCATGCGTCGCTGACCCTGCCCAACACTATAATCAGGCCTGGCCTGGACTTTTTCATCAGAGAGAAATAAGCTCCTTTCTTCTTTAAACTTTTTTTTTTTTTTTTTTTTTTTTTTTAAATCAAGCCAACCTCAGTATCAAACACAGTGGCAGAGCTGGGATTTGAGCCTCTATCTGTCTTGGTCTGGCTAACCTATCTGCAGTTGTGGGGGTGTATCCCATTACCCTGTGAAACAGGTACCACCTTGGTATGGGGGAATCGGGAGCCAAATTCCATGTCATGCCTTAGAGGCCCTCTGCCTGACCCATGTGATGTGGAATCTGGGTGAGGATCTGCGGCCACAGGCAGTGGAGGCTGAGGGAATCCATTCCTTTATTCCACAGATGTTCATGAGCACACTGTGGGCCAGTCCTGTGTTCACTGCTGGGCCTTCCGGGTAAGAGTCTTGAAGAATTGCCATGTGGCCCCCAGGCCTTCCCATTCCTATATCCTTGGCATTGTGGCATTGCTGTCCCTCCCATCAAGAAGTGGAGTCCATTTCTCCAGCCCTCCACTCTGGACTTGGCCATGTGGGTTGCTTTGGCCCATTAAGGCATAACAAACACGATGCAAGCAAAGGCCTGGAAGCCGTTGTGCACTGCGGAGTATCTATAGCTACTGTGAACCCTGTAATTGCCGTCCGGGGGAGCTGGGCTGCGGCTCGGCTGCTGGCTGAGGGATGCGTGCTCGTTGAGCCCACTGAGCATGTGAGTGAAGACCTCCTAGATCTTTCAGTCCCATATAAGCCGCTCCAGGCCACAATGACCCAGGGTCATGAGAAATGGTAAATGTTTATTGTTTAAGCCACTAAGTCTTTTGGTGTTTTGTTATTCAGAAAAAGCTGACTGGCTCAAGGGGTATTCGTGGGCATATGCTCTGGCTACAAGTTACGATCGCATTCCTCATCTCACAGATCAAGGAGTTGGGGGTGGGCTGGGCAGCGCTGATACTGCCGTTCAATGATGCCGTAAAGGGCCCAGGTTTTCTCTGTCTGGCCTGCCATTATCAGTGTATTGCTTTATTCCCTGCCCTTGTCCCCTCGTGTGGTCAAGGTGGCTGTCCTATGCTCTACACATGACGTCCTCACAAGACAGCATCCCAAGCATGAAGTTGTGACTCAGCAGGTGAGAGCCTTCTTTTTGTACAGCTCTTTATCAGGCATAAAAATATTTTCTAGAAGTTTCCATCTTTAGTTCATTGGCTAAGTAAGACACGTGTCTGCCCCTAGACCAGTCATCGGCAAAGACAAGTAAGATTGGCACATTCGGCTTTGACTAATGATTATCCCCTGAGGTTGGGTGTATTGGTGCCTAAACAAAACCAAGTTTCCTCTAGCAAGAGAGTTGTGGGGAGTGGCTGTTGTGGACGGTTCCTGCCACACTGGGGACCTGATACGAACAGGGTTTCCGTGGCTGAAATGTGCAACATGTATCCAAGAAAGTGGCAAGCAGACCAGTGTGGTCAGAGGAGAGGAGAAGCAGGGCCTGGAAAACGTTTCCCACAGTCACTGTTCTGGGTGTCCCAGGATGATTAAAAACAGGGTTCTTTGGTCAGGAGAGTTTAAGAAAGTTTGAGCTGCACAACCCACAGCTTGTGTTGCTGTCACTGTCGCAGGCCTTCTGGGAACCTCAAAAATGCAAATAGGCTACCACTAATTTTCAGGGACAGGAGTGAAGTAAGCAGGCTGTATGTCTTCCCTAAACTGACTTGTCCACAGAAGGTTATTTTCCTCAGAGCATCTTCTGGTACTTCTGCTCAGGGAACACACTTTGGGAACTGCTAAGAGCCAATGAGTGTGGTGGCTCCCCACCACGGTGATGGTGCCCCCCCGTGGGACAATGGGCAATGTCTGGAGACATTCTGGGTCATCATTACTGCAGGAGGAGTTGGGGGGTGGGCAGGGATGCTGCTAAACATCCTTCCACCCACAGAACAACCCCCCACCCTTTCCCTGCCAGACAAAGACTTATCGGGTTCAAAATGTCAATTGCCCCCACAAAAACTTGTGAATGTTCATGGCAGCATTATTCATGATTCAAAACATAGAAACAACCCAAATGTCCATCAAGAGATGAATGGACAAAGAAAACGTGCTCTATCTCTACCGTAGACTGTGGTTCAGACATCAGAAAGAATGAGGTATTGACCCATGCTACAAAATGAATGAACCTTGAAAACATTATGTTAAGTGAAAGAAACCAGATACAAAAACCACATGCTATATGATTCCATTGATGTGATGTACCCAGAATAGGCAGGCCCACAGGGACAGAAAGTAGATAGTGGTTGCCAGCAGCTGACGGAAAGGGGGATGGGAAGTGACTGCTAAGGGATGTGGGGTTTCTTTTTGGGTGATGAAAATGTTCTAAAATTGTGATCATAGTTACACAACTCCGCATATACCAATTAGCACTGACTCCTGCATTTAAATGGGTGAATGGAAGATATGAGAATTATATACCAATAGAGATGGTTTTTTTTAAAAATCAGTAGACAAGATTGACAGACCCTAAACTTATAGGTAATCAGGCTGACAGAAGAAAGTTAGGGATCAAGTGAGGGGACCTTGAAAGGCAGGCTAAGGAGTTCGAACTTTATTGTCCTGATGGGTGACAAGATTAGTGGACTCATCCCTGACTATACATCTGTATTTCAGGATTCTTTGAGTATCTACTCTGTGGGGCATTTTCATGTACATCACCCCCTGTAATCTTTATGATGAGTGCATATTTAGGTCTGCTCCCATTGTAGAGACGAGCAAGCTGAGGCTAGGAGAGGCTCACTGGTTCGACTGAGATTGCACAGCTGGTAAATTGTAGAGCTGGGGTCTGGATGCATTTGGATTTGCCATTGACCCCAGGGGCTTTCCACTGTTGTGTGCTGACTCTCAGGAGGGCAGTGACCCAGGGGGTGGCACATGGGTCATCTGCATTGTCTCTCTCCTGCCATAGCCTTGGCTGGAGCCTGAAGTCTTGCAGGCACCCCAGGAGGCCCTCCCTGGAGTGCTGATGATCCTCTTTTCTCCTCCTCCCTCTGCCCATGCTGCAGCTGGCTTCTGGATGAGGGTTGGTTGCTTAGCAACATGGATACAGATTCTGCCCTGAGCCAAGGGAACCATCTCCTCATTCTTGGCTGTGGGAACTTCAGGGAGAACAGCCCCAGAGGGGGCCTGAGGGAGCCAGGAAGGAGTGGGGAGGACAAAGACAGCTATGTCCCTGGGAAGACCTAGAGAAGGAGACACTCCTTAAGGGGAAGACCCAGCTGCAGGGGACAGTAAGAGAGAAGCAGGATACTTGAGTCAATTGTAACAATATTATTATAAACACAACTCCATTTCTTGAGCACTACCTTTGTGGCAGGCACTATCCACAGTCCTGCCCCAGTACCATGCAGTAGATCACTATTCTTATGACCTCTTTGAGGATCTGGGGCCCACAGAGGCTAATTGACTTGTAATGCAGCCAGACATTGGGGAAGCTGGGATCTGCACCCAGGCCTCGCTGACACACAGCTCGGCCCCAAGTACAGCCCTAGCTGGGAACTTGCTGGAGAAAATCTACCATGTGGCTTCCAAGAACCCATGTGGCCTGCTCTACTCTCCCTGTCCCTCTGCTTGTTCTGGATATATCATCCTTGCTTCATTTCCTCAAACACGCCAACCCCTGTCCAGCCACAGGGCCTTTGCACTTGCTGTTCCTTGTGCCTGGGATGTTCTTCCATCTACTCTCGTCCCTTGGTTTACTCCTACCCATCCGTCTGGTCTCCAGTGGAACAGCATTCATTCATCCATTGATCCAAACATAGTTACTGAGTGCCTCCTGATGCCAGGCAAACATTAGTGAATAAAACATACACGATCCCAGTCCTCTCAAAGCTTATACACTCGTAGAAGAGACAATTAATGGACAAGTCACAATTGCATGGGAAACATTCCCTGACTCCCCAGATCTTTGACAATAATCAGTAATTATCCGTTAATTGCAGAATTATTTATTCAATGCTGGTTCTCCCTTCCTAGGCTCTAGGTTCTGTGAGGCCAGGGACTGTGAGGATCAGTATTATTATTATCCCCATTTTATAGATGAGTAAAGTAAGGCAGAGAGCTTAAGCATCGTGCCCAAAGTCCCACAGCTGATAACTGGTGGAGCTGGGATTTGAACCCATGGCTCCAGGGTCCAGGTTTTCTATCAGTAGGCTATGAGAAAGAAAGAAAGAGAGAGAGAGAGAGAGAGAGAGAGAAAGAAAGAAAGAGGAAGGAAGGAAGAAAGAAAGGGAAAGAAAAGGAGGGAGAGAAAAGGGAGGGAGGGAGGGAGGGAGGGAGGGATGGGAGATGCAGAGGAAGGTATGAAAGAGGTGGGCAGATAGGAAGGAAGAAAGCCCTTATCCGTGGTTGTGCATTCAGTGGCCAGCCAGACCCTGCAGGAAGTGATCTGTTTCAGAGCCAGGCCCAGCCTCCTGGGTCCCAGGTTTCCTAGCAGCTGTGTGGCAGCCCAGGGTTGCACAACAGGCTGGGAAGCTCCTTACATAACATACCACCCACCAGCTTGCTTTGGGCCACAGGGAGGGAGCCGGTGAAGACAGTTTTGAATGTCAGAGGAACCTTTTGGGATCTGCATTCCAACCTGTGTTTCTTAGCTGGGCAAACTAGGGTGTCAGGAGTACAATCTCACAGCTCCTGAATCTAGCCCAGGATTCTGGAAAGTACTCAGTTACTCTGCCCCAGTTTTCTAGAGGGCGAATTCTCAACATCTACAAGCCAATAACCTGGGCTTTCTGGGGCCTTCTATGATCTTATATTAAGGAAGGATTCTGGCCAGAGAGACATAGAACAGTTTTATATAAGGCTGGGGCCAGGGAACAGAGCCAATCCCTGTTTATACAAAAGAAGTCTGATGTTACTGAGTTTGGATCATGTGTCAAGCCATGTGCTAAGAATTTCACATGGATCCCCGCCTCCAATAGCATATAGTAAAGGAGAACTCACTGTTTCTATTTGACATAATTTTGTTCCCTTTCTTACCAGCTATGTGACCTTGGGCAAGTCCCTTTACTTTCTGAGCTTCCAATTCTGTTTGACATTAGCAAGAAAAAGGGATTCATTCAGAGTCACTTGCTAGTAAGAAGGAAAGCCAGATTTCTCCAACCACCAAAAATTGCTGATCTATGGAAACTTACTACTATTTTTGGGGCATAGAGTAGGCAGAGCTGATTAAAACTCCACTTCTGCTCTCAATGAGATTACAGTCTTGAGAAGAAATAATGGCAAGTGTGTTTTGTTTTGGTTTGGTTTTTTTCCTTGACCTATTGCCTAAATCAGTAATGCCTGCCCACCTGGACCACTGCATGGGGGATCCATAGGGAAAGGTGCCAGGATTGATTAGTAACGTCTGCCACGGAGCCGCAGTGAGGGACCAAGTACCAGCCTTGTCCGGACTTGGAGACAGCCCAGGTAGAGTTTGGAATGGGATCGCTCAAAAGCAAGTGTGGGTCTGTATGAAGCTCTACAGAGGTGGGAGGGGAGGAGGGAATTTGCACTTCAGGGAAAGCTATTTTTAAAAAAACCCAAAACCTCTGGAGATGATGACAGGTGAGGGGAAAGACATGGACGTGGCTGTGAAGACACGCGGTGTAGCAGCTTTCCAAACTGGAGATATTCAGAGACAGGACAGCAGCCTAGAGAGCTCACAGGCTCTGGGTGAAAAGAAACTCTAAATTCAAATCCTGCCTCAGTCCCTTGTTTAGCCTGTGACTTATCATTTAACCTCTCTGAACCTCAGTTTCTTGTTCTATAAATCGGGGGTTGGGGGGTAGGTGCTGAGTGCTCATTCTTGCCGGGCGAACCTGGACAATAATGATCAGAGTGGCAGGGTGGGCGCCACACCCTGCAGGACTCCAGGGGTGTCATTCACCGTTGTCTGTGTAAATGGCGCCCCCTGGTGCACCAACGTGAATGATAGCTCCTGGAGTTAGGCGACATGGCCAAAAGGCCCCAGAGAGGTTCTGTCACTAGCCCAAGTCACACAGCTAGCACCTGGTGGTGGTAGGATTTGAGCTCAAGTCTGATTCCACAGCCCAAGCCTATTAGCACCATCCCCTCCTGCCCGCCACTGGTTTGTCAAATCGGGGAAACAGTTCAGTGTCCATGACCGTTGGAACTTCGGGAGATTGCATGAGCTGTGTACCTTCCCCACGTGATTTTCTCACGTAACAAATGAGCTCATGCCTGCAGAAATCCCGAGCACAGTGTCTGGTGTGCAGTGGAGGGTAACTCAGAGTGAGGCACCTGGGTGGCTCAGTCGGTAGAGTGTCCAACTTTGATCTCAGGTCTTGATCTCAGGGTCATGAGTTCAAGCCCTGCATTGGGCGTGGAGCCTACTTAAAAAAAAAAAAAGAAAGAAAGAAAGGAAAAGTAACTCAGAGTGGTGAACAAGAGGCCTGCTGGGAAATTGAATCCCCCCTTGCAGCTAAAGTGTCCGAGGGCAACTGGAAAGGAAGAGAGTTAGAGCAGCATTTTCAATGAAAGGGAAGCAGATAAGTCCTTGGACTTGATGTAAAGAGGTAAAGGAAGCCCAAAACAACAACAACAACAACAACAACAACAACAACAAAAAACAGATTTGAGGATGAGAGCAGGGCTCAGATCTCAAAAGGGCCACTGGTGTACCATCTCCAGGTAGCAAGCAGTTAGGGTATCACAGGGGACAGGAGCTGAGCTGGAGGTGAAGGAACACAGCCTCCTGAACCAAGCCACCTACATCCAGACAGCATGGGGCACCCCCCACCCCACCCAAAGCTGGCAGGCTCACGGTGGGAAAAGGGAACTTGGGATGCTCTTACCAGAAGAAGGTAGGGAAGGCTCAAATATGTTCATCACATGCATGATTTGAAAACATTCTGGTCACTCTCAAATTTTTTAGTTTGACAACTATTGACTCAACCAGCTTTTATTTTCTGGGTTTTTAAATGGTGTGGAATTTGGTGGCATTTGCAAATGATACCAATTCAGGGTGGGCAGCTGAGGGGCTGAGGATGAGGGGTGAAGAGATGCGTGTTTAACTACAGCCCTACATCAGGTGGCCTCTGTGTTCAAGCCATAGACGTTCCCAGAAGGCAAAAATCACACCCTCCCCAAACTCCCTGCTGTTATTAATCAGCCAACATCTCAGGAGCAGGTGTGCCTGAGTGAATTTTGGGGTCATGGCCAGTAATCCAGTCTGGCTAGGCTGAAGCAGGTGACCTGACTGTCGCCCTGATCCTGAGCCACCGAATAAGGGGATTAATCTAAACCTCTCAGAGGAGAGGACGATTTTCGAGAAATCCTGGGACCCAGAAAATGGAAATTGGACATAGTGGCCTGAGGCTTGCTTCCTGGATTCATTTAGGAAAGCTGCCATTGTGGTTGAGACACCTCAGGGTGTTGGGTGGCAGGAAAAAAGCTCAGAGGGGTCTGGGAGGAACAGAAATGCTGCTGGGGGGCTGCCGCTGGAGTGAGCTGGGAGTTCATGCACTTCTCAAGGGGTCAGTTATGACCAATGCTAGCTGATTGTCACTGAATAGAGCCACACAGGCTGGATTTGGGTCCTGTCTCCACTTCTTCTTCGCTGTGTGACCTTGGGCAGGTCACTTCCCCTCCCTGGACCCCAGTTTCCTCATCTGTAAAATCGAATAATAATAGTACCCACCTCATAGAGATGTTTGAATGAATGTTTGCAAATGCCCAGCACAGTGTCAGGCTTGTAGTGTAAAGCACTACATATAAATGTAAATATGTCAATTCCAAAGGCTTTAGGAACTGTGTTAGGAACCAGGATTTCAAAGACCAAAAGATGCTTCTGGTGCTCTTGTCACTTAGGAAATTCCAAGGGTTTTAGGAGTTCTGTGTCAGAAATTGGGGCCAGAGACCAATACAGTTGACTACCCCCTGCACAATGTAGGGGTTGGGGCACTGACCCACCCCCATACGGTCAAAAATCCCCGTATAACTTTTGACTTCCCCAAAACTTAACTCCTAATTGTCTACTGTAGGCCAGAAGCCTTGCTGATAATATAGTTGATTAATACAATTTCATATATTATATACTGTAGTCTTAACAATAAAGTAAGCTAGAGGGAAAAATGTTAAAAATCATAAGGAAATAAAAGTACATTTATAGCACTGTACTCTGATTTATTGAAAAAAATCCACATATATGTGGACCCATGCAGCTCAAACTCATGTGGTCCAAAGATCCACTGTGTGTTGTGTGTATTTTCTATGATTTCACAGGGGGCCACATGAGGAAGCCACCAGGGTCAGGTAGGAGGTAGAGAAAGTGAGGGGAAAACATAGGCAAGAGCCTTTATTGTGATTTCTGCAGGAAGGAATGGGCAAGCCAGGGTCAGCAAGCTGAGAAGGATGAAGATTGGCTCAACTGAATAATTACAGCAAGCCTGGGGGTGCAGGCTCAGTCCCCAGTTGTCGCTCCCTGGCCCTGGGGTGATTAGGGCAGGAGGGTAACAGCTGGGAGCTAAGAGCTCGATAAGGCAGGCTTTGTGACTGGCTGGTTTGCATGTGAAAGGTGCCCTGGTGGGTGGGTTGTTGGCTCTCTCTGGAAGGAGCTAACCTTGGGAGAGGCAGTCCTTTCCTCTTGTAGCGACTACAAGCATCAGTTCACTCCGTCTCTGTAACCGATCTGCTGTACCAGTTGGAGTGACTTCGCCCATTAGCACCAGAAGAACTGATTGAGAGAGGCTTAAGAAATAAGATGCTTAATTCAGTGTGACATAACAAGAGGGCTTGAGGTGGAAGCTTCCAGCTTCAGCTTGTCAACTCAACAGTATCATCCAGGACACACACCGTTTCTCTCCTTTGCCTTTTTTCCTGCCCAGCATATTGGTGATGTCTCTCTCCCTGTGGTCCCAAGAAGGAAAGATGTTTCAGGGACGGTTGCCGTGGAACCATGCCAGAACTTCGCAGTGGAAAACAATGCAATTATTTCTTGCACTCAGCGGATGGAGGTGACTACAGTGGGACGGTGTTTCTGTCCCAAGTGGTGTAGGGACAGGATGGCAGTGGGGCCATCCACTGAACTGCCTTCAGCTGGCAGCTGGGCTAGGCTGGAAGGGCCAAGAAGGCTTTGTTCACGTGTCTAGGGCTTGGGTGCTCCTCTGGGTGGTCTCATGTCCCATGACTAGCTTGGGCCTCCGCATAACATGGTGGTCTCGGAGTGATCAGGCTCCCCTCCCAGTGGCTGGCTTCCAGGGCAAAAGGGTGGGGGGGGGGTTGTGTGTGCCAGGGCTTTCTTAAGGCCTCACTTCTAGTGCATTCTTTTGGTCAAAGCCAGTCACAAGGCCAGCTCCAATTCCAGGGGAGTTTTTGGAGTTGGTCACCTGCCACTCCCAGTAAAAGTAGGAAAAAGAAAGAAAGGAAGGGAAGAGGGGATTTGGTGAGACAACTAGTGGTATCTGCCTCATGCAAGCTTCAGTGTCCCACGAAGTGGAGGCTGGACAGAGCTGGTCTTTTGTTAGAGCAACGGGGTGGCATGGTGGGTATTCATACTTCTTGGAGCACCGGGCTAACATAAGGCACCCAGAGTCTTCTCTTTCCCTCTCTCTCTCTCCCTAGCTCAGCGTGCTCTACCTGTCCATAACCTCCCCTGGGTGGGGGAGCAGGACCATGAGGGGGAAGAGGATGGTTACACATATGGGGGTGGGGGAGGGCTCAGTTATTTAAAAAAGATGGAAGGATTTGGCACCGCTCCTGGTGCCAAATTGAAATCAATGCTGGCTTCACTCCCAGGCTGGTTCCCATCCCCTCCAGAGGGCACTCTCTGTAGCCTCGAGTCTGGGAAGGTCACTTGCTTGTCACAGGGGGAGGTGGCGGGTGGGGGGGGGGGGGGGGGGGGGGGGGGGGGGGGGGGGAGACGACCGTCAGAGCCCCAGTAGAGAACTGACTCCCACTCAAGTGGGACTTTAAAGAAGAGACTTCTTTCAGAGTGTGGACAGGGTTAGGGGCAAGAGAAGGGAGGTCGATGCACAGAGAGTGGCGACACAGGAAAGTCATTACTACCCTTAATAAAGGCTTAAGAAATATGATGCTTAATTCAGTCTGACCTAACAGAAGTCTTGAGGTGGAAGCCCCAGCTTTGGTTTGTCAACTCAACAGTTGACAGGAAGATAGGAAGGGACCAGAGTGACGGAAGCCCAGAGAGGGCTGGGGCTGCGGGGATAGCCATCCAGACGGAAGCAGAGACCTGTGCTCAAAGGAGTCTGAAAGAAATGCCCCACCTCCCTCTCCTGCAGCCTGCGGAACTCCTGCGGGTCCCTCCCATTGGCTACACCCACCCGGAAGCCGGAAGCCGGAAGACAAGGGAGCCCGTGGGAGATGTGGACTCAGGGCAGGCAGAGAAGGATAGAGAAAGAACTGGTAGGGTGGGCAAATGATACAAGGGTTATGCACATGCCCAAGAGAGGTGGTTTTATTTGTAATTATTTTTCAGTATTCCAGAATGTCCCATTAATAGATATGCCACAATGTAAAAAATTAAAATAAAAAAAAATCCTTCTCTTGTTCATCTCTGTAGAAAGAAAACTTTTTGATTGAAGCACAATATATGTATAGAAGAGATGCCTATCAGAAGTGCAGTTTGATGAGTTGTCACCAGTGAGCTTATCCATGTAACCAGGTCAAGAAATAGAACATTCGGGGATAACCTGGGTGGCTCAGTGGGTTAAGCCACTGCCTTCGGCTCAGGTCATGATCCCAGGGTCCTGGGATTGAGTCCCACATCAGGTTCCTTGCTCAGCAGGGAGCCTGCATCTCTCTCTGCCTCTGCCTGCCACTTTGCCAGCTTGTGCTCTCTATCTGACAAAGAAATAAAATCTTAGGAAAAAAAAAAAAATAGAACATTTGAAGTCCCCCGACTGCCCGTCAGTATGTCTGCTTTAACTCCCGCAGATAACCTATATTCTGACTTCTAATTGTACAGGTGCACTCCCCAATTTTGTATTTTATATAAAGGACATCCTTCAGCATGAGCTCCTTGGAGTCTGGCTTCTTTCACTCTACATTTGTGTTGTTGTTGTTGTTGCTTTTAACTTATTTCCACTTGTCCCTTACAAGGGGCATCTTTGTGTCTATGTTTTTTGTTTTTTTGTTTTGTCTGTGACTTTTTTTTTTTTAAGATTTCTTTATTTGGGAGAGAGAGAACACAAGCAGGAGGAGGGGCAGAGGGGAGGGAGAAAAGAAGACTCCCTACTGAGTGGGGTGCCTATTGCTGGGGTCAGTCCTGGGACCTTGAGATCAGGCCCTGAGCCAAAATTAAGAGCCAGATACTCAAACAACTGAGTCACCAAGGGGCCCCGCCTTTGATTTATTTTCTTAGGAAGAACCCCCAGATTTAGGTTTCCTGGGTTGAAGGGTATAAACATTTTTAGAGCTCATGCCGTGGGAGGCCGCATTACTTTCTGAAGGATGTGCGGTTCTCATCACTCCCTATGTTAGAAGCCTACCACTGAGATTTCAGTCAATGTTTTGGGCTTTAGTGAAATGAAGGGCAAGAGGGAGTCAGTTTTGGGACGCCTGGGTGGCTCAGTTGGTTGGACGACTGCCTTCGGCTCAGGTCATGATCCCGGAGACCCAGGATCGAGTCCCGCATCGGGCTCCCAGCCCCACGGGGAGTCTGCTTCTCCCTCTGACCTTCTCCTCGCTCATGCTCTCTCACTGCCTCTCTCTCAAATAAATAAATAAAATCTTTAAAAAAAAAAAAAGAGGGAGTCAGTTTTGAATCCCGCTGGGGAGGACTCCGAAGCTGTAAATATGAATTAGGGACACCCAAGCCATATGTACTTTTTCCAAAATTATTTATTTTGTTTAAAAAAAAAACCATTCTGGGGCACCTGGGTGGCTAAGTGGGTTAAGCCTCTGCCTTTGGCTCAGGTCATTATCCCAAGGTCCTGGGATCAAGCCCTGCATTGGGCTCTCTGCTCAGCGGAGAACCTGCTTCCCCCTCTCTCTCTGCCTGCCTCTCTGCCTACTTGTGATCTCTCTCTGTCAGATAAATAAATAAAATCTTAAAAAAAAAAACCATTATGGCAGAAGTCAGAATCCCATCAGACTGCCTGACCCTTATCTTATGGATTACTACTGTTTTTATTTTGAACCCACAGGTGGAGCGAAGTATTTAGCAATCTTTTTAGGCTTTCAAGTTTGCAGTTCGGCTCTGGCAGTCTCGAGAAATTAAGGCTCAGAAAGGTCAACTGACTCCTAAGGGCACACAGCAAATCAGTGGCAGAGCCAGGACTAGAACCTGGATTTCTGAATAATTTGTCCAGTGTTCTCTCCCATATAACACTGTGCCCTCCCTGCCTGTCCTCCCATTTATGAGATTACTTTCACGGTTCTTAGAAAGAGGTTATTGTGTTCTCTCATCATCGTTCCCAGACGCCATGTGATTGGGCCGACAGTGGACATTAAATCTAGACTGGGCCAACTGGATTCTCTTTCCTAAGAAGTTGAGATTAAAACATCAATGTGTTTTTGTTGTTATTTTATTTTGTTTTTGTTTTGTTTTGTTTTGTTTTTTAAAGATTGTGTTTTATTTGTTTGACAGAGATCACAAGTAGGCAGAGAAGCAGGCAGAGAGAGAGGGAGAAGCAAGCAGTCTCCTTGCTAAGCAGAGAACCCAATACAGGATTCGATCCCAGGACCCTGAGATCATGACCTGAGCCGAAGGCAGAGGCTTAACCCTCTTAGTCACCCAGGTGCCCCTGTTTTATTTTGTTTTTAAACTGGGTTCCAAAGTGGGAACTCAAAAGAAGCAAGCTGGCAGAAGAAGAGAGCAAAGAAAATAGTCTTCGAAAATAAGAGGTCAGGGACACCTGACTGGCTCATTCAGCAGAGCATGCAACCCTTGACCCTCGGGGTTGTAAGTTCAAGTACCACATTGGGGGTAAAGTTTACTTTAAAAAAATAAATAAATAAATAAAAATAAAAACAAGAGGTCATGTTGAGAGACCAGGTAGTTTGAAAGACAGAGTTGGAGAGTTGGAGAGAAGAGCTGATTTGGTTTCTGATAGCTTTCTAGTTCTTAGTTCTTGTTCTTCATGGGAATGTGTCTCCAGTTTACACATGATAACCTTGGTATTCATATAATTTAGCTTGATTTTGGCTGCAATAAGAAAATTTACGGATTCTTGGAACAGGAAGTACAGAGCCAACATGGATTTCAGGCACGGTATAATCAGAGTTCCTGCTATATTGCTCTGCAACTCTTTCTAGGCCCTTTTCCTCCATCATGTGTTGGCTTTGATCTCACACTGGCTTATCTCATGGTTACAAGAGGGACCATCAACAACAGGGGCAACATGCCTCCTGTTCCCATCCATGCAGCTAGAAAAAGCATTTCCCCTCCAACCCCAGACTATAAATACTTCCTTTCTGTCTGATTAGATCACTGTCAGTTATGTACCTATTCTTGACGCTTTGCAGTCTCCAGGAGAATGCTATGACGTGGTTGGCTTGCATTTGTGTTCCTGGTCCAATCATTGGTGAGAAGGATGGAAAAGATTGGCTAAGGGTAATTAATTGAGATCTACCCTGGACATACATGTACAAAACAGTTTTGGTCGGCTGAATGGGAGAGGGCTGGCTACCTGAACAAATTGGGATCTGCTAGGAAGGAATAAGAGGGAACAGATGCTGGAGAAGGGGGAAAAAATCATTTTGAACTATTTTGAGTGGATGTCTGATCCTTGTAGCCAAAGAGTCATTTGGACAATCAGCTTCCTGGTCTGTGGCCAAGTGCCTTTGCCCAGCTCCTCTGTAGCCTGATTCTAATTTCCTCCTCCATTCTGTGGACTCTGTTATCGCCAACATTTCTCACCGCTGGCTCATTGCTTTGGCAAGCTGGCATCTCACTCTGCTCCAAGCCCCGCTGATGGAGCTGAAGATCCCTTTAGCAGAATCAGTTCTGGCAGGTTCTAATTTAAAAAGCCTCACACTTCTCTGCATGGGGGCTGCTGAGATCTGCACCCATAAAGGCCGGGAGAGTAAATTCTTCAGAGGAGAGCCTATTTTTAACAAGTCCTGGACCTAACTGAACTTAATCGTTTTTCAGTCACTGACACTTGAAATGTGTGAGTCACTAGGCTATGTATGGAGCTGAGGGCTATGGTGACCCTTTAAATATCAAACAGATGGTAGCTATCAGCTTCCAGAAGAGCTGCTAGGGTCTGGGGCTATGGCTTCATTCAGGGTTGCCCCTGAGACAGACAGCCCTGGATTCCAATCCTGGCTTATCCACTTACTGCAACAGTCACTGTTTCTTCAAGCCTGTTTCCTCATCTGTAAAATAAGGATGGGAACACTTGCCCCAAAACATTTCATGTGAGTCATCAAGGACTGACAGGAGGCTGCTCAAAATCTTCATTCTACTTGGCATGAATATTCACGTTTCCTTGAAGAAACGTTAATGTGCCTGTTTATGACATGTTGCCCAAGCCCCATATATGATATACCATTACACTAACTTTCCTCATGGTTACAACGTGGCTGCCAGCAACATCAGGGACAACGTGTTTCCTTGTGCACCACATTAACTTTCTGAAACCAAAAATACGGTAAGTTCTAAAGCACATCTTGTCCCAAGAGTTTAGGGATAAGACAATGGAGATCTTAGTGTGACTGAGCTACAGTTATTCCAGGGCCTAGTGGGTAAGGTGAAAATCACATAGAATCATGATCATCCTAGAAAACCAGTACCCCCATCATTTGCCTTGAGCAATGTGGCTGCTTCTTGAAGTTAGCCCAGAAAGAAGTAGTCAGTTGGTGTTTTGGGGCCATTTGTATGGAAAATGTTTATCTTTAAACTACTCCATTTGGCCTGTGGAAAATGCTCACGCCAGGAGTCATGGTTGACCTCGGTCAGACTAGGGTTCCCTGTGTCATGCTCACAGAGGGTGGGTGTGGGTTCTCCTGAAGAAAATGACGGGCAATGTCCCCACCGCTGGTGAAGTTCTTTTTGTCTTAAATTGTTTCTCTCTTGTTTTGCAGAGCAGGAAGAAATGGGTCCGTTTTGGTGTGTGTGAAGGGTGTACCCATCGCAGCTGCGGTAAGGCTGTGGGGCTGTGAGAAACGGCGTGAGGAGAGTGTGAATGCAGGTGCCAGCGATGAGGGAGCCCCTGAGATGGAGACTGAGTGGCGGTGGGAGTGGCTGTTGCTGACTTTCGTGAAGGTAGCTATTCTGGAAAGGGGTCGCTGAGAGGTGTGTCAGTCCTCTACCCTCCACCTTCTCGCTATTCGCTTGGGTTCTCTTCCAGAGCCTTCCAGGGAAGAACGCCTGTCTGTGCGGGTCACAAAGGCGCCAGTTCCAGGGCTCCGAGAACTCCCAGACGCGGGGCTGGGGGTGGGTGCAGCGGGGCCACGCAGCGCAGCGAGCTTTTGGTCTGACACGCAGCTGGGGCTGGCGGCCCCAGGTAAGTTTCACCGCTTGCTGTTCCACAGCTCCCCCTGCTGGTGGCGGCCCCTAGCCCATTTCCTTTAAGCTGCCCTAAAGCTGGAAAATATCACAAGCTCCCTCAATTAAACATAAATAAACTACAATGTATAAAAAACCTCAAGTAAGTTCAACAAACTTCCATTTCACCCTATAAAGATCCCATTTAAAAAACTGTATTTCTGTACTCCTACTTGGCTAATGCCCCAAGTACATCTTTAACTTACCACCAGGTTGGGCAGCTTTGGTTCAGGTTTTATAGGCTCCTCTCTCAGACCTGGCATTTTATAACCCATGTAGTCATGGGTCTGGCTTTTCCTTTAATGACAGATTGTAAAAATTCAGCAGCAGAAGAGGAGCCTGCCTCCCCTGCCCCCGCTAATTAAATGTTATTTGGGAAAGGTGATCTCTTCATTCATTCAAACACTATTTGCTAAGAGCTTATCCTGTGCCCCAGACTATAGATGCTATAGTGGCTGGACTGAGGCCCAGGGAAGCGGAGGGCATGTGCTTGAGGGCAGGCTTTGAGCTTCCTCTCTGGAATAGCAAACTCAAATTCCTGCTAGCTCCGATCAGTTGCAGGGAATGTGGGAATTGGAGAGAGGAGTTCGGTAGACACTAGGGAGCAGTGAAGTCTGCAGCCGGGAGAGTGAGTACACTACCCACATTTTAAACACTGATTCACATTTTAAAACACTGATTGCTAAACAGGATGGAAAGAAGGTTGAACCCACCCATAGGCCTCAAGTTTGAGACCCTGGAATGAGAGAGTGGTGAGCCAGGGGCTAGAATACTGGTGGGGCTCTGAAGGCTCAGCTGTGAGAATGGGGGTGAAGCTCTCTGTAGGGAACACAGTGGGCCCAGCCCAGTGGGCACAGACAGAGAAAGACCTATGCTGGTGTCTGGAAGCTAGGGAGAGCCCAGGGGGAGCCTGGCTCTAGAGGGGTGTGTGGAGTGGGTATCAGCAAAAAGTTGGGAAGTTGATGGTGCCTCCAGTTCCTGGGGAAAAACACGCAACACAACCAAATAACTCAAGGGCAAGATAAACTGATACTTGACAGTCCTGATTCACAAACAAGATACATTCATCAAACACCTGTTATGTGCTAGGCACTGTGCTAAGAGCTTTATAAACATTAGTTTATGAAGAGAGTTCGGTATGAGTATCCCCATTCAAAAGATGAGGAGACTGAGGCTCGGAGATGTAGAATCATACTGTCATTGATTGTCATGTTTACTTGAGTCCTGCTTTTAGAAAGGTGTATCACAGATACACTTAGGTCCAGAAGAGCCCTTGAATATAGAAAAGCTCCTGGGCAATATGAAATTAGAGCTGCATAAAACTCATAAATAGAAAGAGGTCCCAAAGCGAGTATCTTTTGCCTAAGCCTTATCAGTCAAGTAAATCCTGCTACGTCCTCTACCCCCACCCTGAGCTCTCCTACACACTGATCTTATTATATTCTTGCTTTTAAGGAACCTCCAGACTTTTCCAGACTTCTTTGCCAATCACTTCCCCCTGGTTGTCACCACCTATACTAGATCACTCACCATTCTCTGAATACTACTTTCATCCACTTGCCTCTCAACCTTTGCCCAGGCAGTTCTTTCTACCCAGAATTCCTTTCCCACTTTTCCTCTCCTCTTGTTGAACTCCTATTCATCCTTCAAAACCCAAATTAAAATTTATTTCCTTTGTGGAGCTCTTTCCACTGTTTTACCCTAGACAGAATTCATACCACCTTGAAGGCCGACTTACCACTGAATTCCCTAAAATGTTTAGCACACGGTAGGTGTTTAGTCTGTGTGCTAAATGGATTTAAGCACTTGGGGCAGGAGAACTCATTTGGTTACAAGCAATACAAAACTCCTCTCAGATTGTTTTAAGAGAGTATGTTATTCATGTAACTGGATATGACCCAGAGGCATCTTTCAGGCTTGGTTAAGTCCAGGGGTTTGGATGATGTCCCCAAGTTTCAATCTCTCACCATTTTGTCTTCTCCATGTTAGCTTTATTTTCAGGCTTCCTGCAGAGGCAAGAAGGTTGCCAGCCACTCTCTACCTCATTCAATAGGTTCAAGAGCAGCAGCAAACAAAATCCTTCTCTTCTGAGTGTTCAAGCTTAAACCCCACTATTCGTTCTGCTGGGACGAGTCTGTGTCATATTCACAACCCTGAAATGATCACCCTGATGGGGTTGGGGGGGGTGGGATTATGCAGATAAGCTAGGGATCTGGCATTCTAATTGGCCCTCCCAGAGTCACACATTCCAATCTGATAGGAAGGAGTGGGGTCAGTCCCAGGGAGAAAAAATGACCGTGAGTGAAGGCGAGGGTGGTTTCCCAGAACAAATCCAGGTGTTGTTACCAGGAGCTAGAGGAATGCCACACACTCCTCAGCCCTCATAAACAGTTACTAAACTGGACCTTCACCAGATGAAACAATCCATACAATACCATATAATTCCAGCCCGTTTACTGAGCACTTACTATGTGCCAGGCTCAGTGAAGTGCCTTAAAACTTCCCAACCTGTGAGGTGCCTTCTAGAACTTCTCTTATTTTCCAGAGGAGGAAATGAGGCCCAGAGAACGGAAATGACTTGCCCAAGGTTAGTAAGTGGAGGAGGAGGAATTTTCGCGGAGATCTGATGATTGACACAACTAATACTTTAACCCACTGGACTGCAGGACCCCTCAGTGGGTGGCAAAGCTAGAAGTTTCTGCTTTAGAAATCTAACCCTTCAAATCTGGGAGTCAGGGTGCAGTGGATCTCACAGCCCTCTGGGTCTTGTAAGGTTAACATTGTCTTTCCCTCTTCTGAATACATGGCCCAGATGAAGTTCAAGTTATGACTTGATAAAAGTGCCTCTTGGTACCTCTGGATCCTGCTTTAAAAGGCAGGTGTATGTATATGTGCATTCTATCCTTAGCTGAAGCTGGCGCTGGACTAATTGCATGGACTAACCCATCAGAAGTCACATTGCCCTGATGCCATTTGCCCCCTCTTCTTCTGGAACACAGGGAGCAGGAGGGTAACCAATATGCCAGAACCATCTGCCTGGCTCCTAATAATAAATTGTGAGAGGAAACAGGTTTCAGACAAGCGTTGCTTATTAAAAAAAAGAGAAGAAGAAGAAGAAGGCTCTTCTCACACCCGGGCAGCCATCTGCCGTGTCCTCCACATGTGCCAAAGTAGTGGGAGGAGGAAAGGACTGCAGTTTGGTTCTGGGGACAGCAGGGAGTGGGGACGGGAGAAGGTGCCACTGGGTCCCACACTGCCAGCCGGGTGGCTCACACATTGTCTTCCTTTTGCCAATGTGGACAGGACATTGCAGAGACAGAGAGAGAGGAGCACTCACTGGCTTTGACCTCCCCGGTGTCTAAGCAGAGCGAAAGCACAAGTCCTTCAAGATGCCGATGGTAGGTATCAGCTCCTGTGTATGGAGCACTTCCTGTGGGTCAGGCACTGTGGTAGCCGCTATACACATATTAGCTCATCTAATCCTGAAAACAAATCTATATGCACCCATTTTATAGATGAGAGACTGGAGGCTCGGAGACTTTAAGTGATTCACCCAAGGTCACACAGCTCTTCAGTATGCAATAATGAGGCCCAGCCTCCTCTCTACCCTGGCAACCCAAAGCAGGTTTTCTGTGTAACAGATAAGCAGTTGACATCACCCAAGGGTGATCTTCCACTTCTAGTCCTGCCTCCAGATGCCCTCCTGCCCTCTGCCCTTGAGCTGAAATGTAGGCTTCTCTGATCACCTAACCCGTTGCTCAGTGCCTCTCCCCACCTCACCCAGCCAAAGAAGCACAGGAGAAAAAGCTCCGAAACCATCCCGGAACCTTCGGAGAAGGTCAAAGAGCAGCTGGCTGAGGCTGAGCTTCGGAAGCTGAAGCAGCAGTTCAGGAAGATGGTGGAAAGTCGGAAGTCCTTTAACTTCCGTTCCCAGCAGAAGATCTCGAACCAGCGGTAAGTGATGTTCAGAGTTTCATACTGAGTGAACTTGGAGAAGACTTTGGATTTGGTTTCATGCAGTTTGCCTTCTCATGTCGCCTCTGGGTGGGGACCCGATTCTGAAGCCCTCCTGGGTACCTAGGTGGGACAGCTTCAGTGGCAGGGGGGATTTATTCTCAGAAGCCAGCATGTCACCAGGGCTCCAAGGGGGAGCAGGACGCCTATGTCTCAGGGAAGGACCCAAATTAAACTTCCGGTTCCTGTTTCTTTCTACACGTCGGTTTTGTTCTTCCACGTCTTCATCTCAGCGTTGGCTGGTGGGGGATGGCTGCCCCAACTCCTGAGCTACCCAGGACGACACCCAGAGGCCACGGCTGCGGTGACTCAATTCGAATCCCACACTCCCAGGAAGGGGGGAATCTGATTGGCTTAGCTTGGGTCAGGTGTCTACTCCTGGCCCAATCAGCTGTGGACAGGGGGCGGGGACTGGGCCTTAGCATACAAAAATGGCTCTTGAGGTTCACTCCCATGGTTCTAGCAACTGGAGCGGGGGGAGTTTCCAGAGAAGGGGAAATCACCAGGCTGCGGCTATCCCGAAAGATGTTTCCTGCTGTGCGTCGTTATGGAATCTGCAAGATCAAATATTTGAAATTGGGTTGTCCTAGAAATTATGATGTGGATAGCTTTTTTAGACAATAGAAAAGTGTTCCTTGGGGTTGAATAAATAAATATCCCCAGATTCCCTCCAAAGGAATGTAATTCCTTAGCTACAGTCTTAACGTTTATACAGACAGAAACTTCCCATTATTAGAAAGAAAATCTTACTGTTGGATGTTGTGTGAAGTTCAGAGGGTAGGGGAAGTGGTGTGGTTCAGATTTTTAGTAGATTTAATTCACACAGAGCTAGTCCATAGGGGATCTTCATGTGAATTATAAAAAAGCACCCTTTCTTAAGACACTTCACTGCAATCTGTTGGAAACACTGTCATTACGTAGGGATTTTTTTCAAAGAAGATGAAGCATCCCCCAGGAAAGTATAATAAGTCAAGGAATCAATGATTGTTTTTCAAGCAGATAGAGCTCCCTTTGGATGGTGCAGTCCACAACCTGCACTTCTGTGACTGGTAGGCCTAATTCACAGCCTATCCCAGGTGAACACCAGGAAAAGCTTCCTCCCTGGTGGGTCTCTGAGAGTTTTTCTTAAATCTTACCCTTAGTTCTACTTTTACCCCAGTCCATTTTATCTGGTTTCACTGTGATGGACTTGAAAGGGAGGCGGTGGAAAAGTAGAGATCTTAGATTCTTCCAGTGCAACACCTGTAAATGGGCCAGGATTCAGAAGAGCTCAGTGAGGTGCCTAGATTACAGTATTTAAGGAGGTGCTTTTTCCTCAGTGCTCATCCTGCACCCCCCATGAGTGAAGTCTTCCTTAAATTTAGGGGCAGCTCACCCTCAGTCCCAGCCCTGCTGATGAGACAGACAAACCTTCCTTTTTGCTTTTACTGTGCCCACCGAACTCTCAACTCTGGTGGATGCTTCCTGCTCTTTTTTTCTCTTCACCTTAACAAAGACCCCCTTCCAAGAAGGGCGTAAGAGGGGGAGAAAGGTCCCAGCTGGTTTAGAAGACAAACGGTCTAGAATTGGGGTACGCTCCCACATGTGGCTATGTACATTTGTAGTTGATGAAAGATTAAAAATTCAGTTCTTCACTTGCACTAGCCACATTTCAAGTTCACTGGCCGCATTTCAAGTGCCCAACAGCACTTGATGGTGCCTGGTGGATGCTGTTGGACAGTAGATAAAGAACATTCCTGTCATTATAGAAATTCTGCTGAACATTGGCACCTGGATGACTGTTAAGTGTCTGCCTTCGGCTCAGGTCATGATTTCAGGGTCCTGGGATCCAGCCCAGAATTGGGCTTCCTGTTCAGCGGGGAGCCTGCTTCTCCTTCTTCTGTGCTTGCTCTCACTCTCTCTCCCTCTTGCTCTTGCTCTCTCTCAAATACATAAAATCTTTTTAAAAATGTGCATATGCCTGACTTGAGGATCTTGTTAAAAAGCAGATTCTGGGGACGCCTGGGTGGCTCAGTTGGTTAAGCGGCTGCCTTCGGCTCAGGTCATGATCCCAGCGTCCTGGGATCGAGTCCCACATCGGGCTCCTTGCTCGGCAGGGAGCCTGCTTCTCCCTCTGCCTCTGCCTGCCACTCTGTCTGCCTGTGCTCGCTTTCTCTCTGACAAATAAATTAAAAAAAAAACAAAAACAGATTCTGATTCAATAGGTCCTGGGTTGGGGCCTGAACTTCTGCATTTTTCCAAGCTTCCAAAGGACATCGAGGCAGCTAGGCTGTAGACCGCACTGTCCGCTGTGTCAGGTGCCCAGACTTTGCCAGAAACTCGGCCTCAGAGCCATTTCCCGTTGTTCAGTTGCCATCACCCGAGCATTTTTTCCATTCAAAAACCCTTGTTTGTCCACAGTCCTACCCCTGTCCTCTCCAGAGGAGGGAGAAGGAGAGAGAGGAAGAGACCGATTTCATAAATCATTAGCACCCTGCATAGAGAAACTGGGGGAGGTTGGAGGTTACTGCGCACCTCTGTGTTGATGTGAAATTGAAAATGCCTGCCTGATGGGCTTGCCTCTCATTACCAGAGATAATTGGCTGTGAAGTCTGGAAAGAAAGTCAGCAAAATCAGACAGATGCCTGTGAGCTGCTGGCAAAAGAGAGAACACCCCCCCACCACCCCCCCGTAGGTAATGGGTTTTGACAGGCACAGCTGCAAATTGTTCCCTAGGAAGAAAAGGCCCCCTAGTGAGGGGGGCAGAGCTGTGGGGTTGCAGGCGGCCAGAGCTCTAGACCCAGACCTGAGACCTGCGGTAAGCCCCACCCCCCGCCCCGCCACCCTCCAGGGAGGGAGGTACCTCTCTGCCTCTGCTTGCAGCGCTAAGGAGCCTGGAGCCACAAAGCAAGGTGAACTCCCGGGCGCAGGGTGTGAACTCCGGGCCGCAGGGTTAATGACATGCTGCTTTCCCAACAGCAAGGAAATCAAGGCCCTGCAGGAAGAGCAGGATGAGATCACTCTGCTTTTGGGTCTCATCAAGTCCTCAAAGAACTTGGATCTGAATGAGAAAAACTACATGGAGCTGTGTTTCCTGCTGCAGACCAAGGACGACTATGAGGCCCTGATTAAATCAATGAAAGTGTTGTTGGCAGAACTGGATGAGAAGGTGTGGTCTTTCCCTTGCAGGGTTAACTGGAGTGTGAGGAGGAGGGGGGAGTACCCATGATGCCTTTGGCCAGATCTCACGCCCCATGTTCTAAAAGTGACCGTGCTTCCTCCCCAGCCTTGTGACCTCTACTTTCCGGGTCCATTCCTCCACTATGTTTTCCAGCACTTTCCCTTTCCACTCAGAGTAAATTCCCAACCCTACTGTGCCAATCAGGAGAGGTTAGGTTATGCAACAATTAACACCCCTACCCTCAACTCAGTGGTTTATTTATTTATTTATTTATTTATTTAAAGATTTTATTATTTATTTGACAGAGAGAGACACAGTGAGAGAGGGAACACAAGCAGGGGGAGTGGAAGAGGGAGAAGCAGGCTTCCCGCCGAACAGAGAGCCTGATGCGGGGCTCGATCCCAGGACCCTGGAATCACGACCTGAGCCGAAGGCAGACGCCCAACGACTGAGCCACCCAGGCGCCCCTATTTATTTTTTAAGATTTTATTTATTTATTTGGCAGAGAGAGAAATCACAAGTAGGCAGAGCAGCAGCAAGCAGCAAGAGAGGTGGAAGCAGGCTCCCCACTGAGCTGAGACCCCGATGCGGGGCCCAATCCCAGGACCCCGGGATCATGACCTGAGCTGAAGGCAGAGGCTTAACCCACTGAGCCACCCAGGCACCCCTCAACTCAGTGGTTTAAAACAATAAAGGGTTCTTCCCCATTCATGCTATGTCTCTCATGGATCGGCTATGGGCTCTTGTATCTTCTCATCCTGGGACCAGGCAGATGGGGTATCCATCATCTTGAGTATCACTAGGTGTTGTGACAAAGAGAGTTCTGGAGAGTCTCACACTGGCAATTGAATATGGCATCCTGGGAGTGGCACGTCACTTCTGCCCATGACCCAGAGGCTCAACCTCTTTTTTGTCTACCAAATCCATATATACTCCAACTGCCCATCCCCTAAATAGTCAACTCCACCCATCCACAAAAGAGCCTGGGAAGTGCATGTATCCAGAAGGCAAAGAGCTGAAGACATTTGTTGAGCAGTGTTAATGGTCCTATCCCTTACTATGGCTTGAAAGGCCCTGCGTGGTCTAGCCCCAGCCTGTCCCTCTGTCCTCATCTCATGTCACTCCTTTTTTCAACTCATCTCCCCCAGCTGCAGAAGACTTGTGTTTTTTTTTTTCAAATATGCAAAAACTGTTCTTACCTCAGGGCCTTTGCACATGTTACCCTGATCCCTGCTTCTTCTCCTTTATGGCTCAGCCTAAATGTGACTTTCTCAGGAACACCTTTTCTGTACCCTTTCTCCTGATTAAAGTGTATCCCCCTTGCATTAGTTAGGTTCCTGGCCAAAAAAAAAAAAAAAAAAAAAAAAAAGTATGCTCAGTAAGGTACTTTGAGGAGAGTTTTATGAGGCTCTATTTACAAGGGTGGGAGCACAGAGTAGGGACAGTGAAGCCCTGTAGGTTAGCTGCAGTGGGCAGGGCAAACACTCTGGAACCTGAAGACAGAGAGTAAGCTGGGGCAATAAATACCCCAACCTCTCTCCTCTTGCCCATGTGCTCCCAGTGCAAGGGAGTCATCATGGGCTCCTTCTGGATCAGCCTCCTGGGGCCCAGAAAAGGGTGGGTGGGATAGAGCGAAGAGTGAACCTTGGAGGGGCAAACAGAAGATCTCCGCAAACTCCCTTACCTCCTCTCATGACATCCCATGTCATGACCCTCATAGCCCTTCTCCCAGTGGTAATTAGACTTTAACACAGGAGTCATCTGTCTCTAACCTGTCACCTCCAGGAATGGCAAAGACCGTGTCTGTTTTGTTCCTCTCTCTACCCATCCTGCGCCTATCCCATTGCCTGGCACATAGTAGGTCCTCAATAAATATTTACTGACAGAGAATCTGGAACTCTCATTCCATATTTCCTCTGCTTCAAACCCTTCAGTAATTTCCGATTTTTCTTGAGCTCAGAGCCAAACTCTAATGGTTTGGTTTGTTGGCTCAGCTGCCTTGTGTCCCTCCTGGCCCTCCCACCTTCTCTCCTACCCACCCTCTGTGTTCTGTCCACACTGGCCACTTTCATGAACCCATAGTGCTGTCTCTCATTTGCAGGCCTTTGCACCTGCTGTTCCTTCTGCCTGGATTGCCCTTCCCCATCTTCTCTGCTTGGGAGCTCCTCTTCATCCTTGAGGTCTCAGCCCAAATGCTCTTTCTGCTGGATGGTTGTGCCTTCATTTCCTCTCCAGATGCCCCTGCTGTCCGTGTCCAAAATACTTTATTTATCTCCCTTTTCCCAGGACTAACTCTGCTTCATAGCTCGTTTCCAGCCCTAGGTTATAAGTTTGTGTGAGGGCAGGGACCATCATATTCTCTTGATTGCCATCATGCCCTTTGTTGTCTGGCACAGAGCAGGTGTTTAATAATCAGTGATAAATGAATATATGAATGAAAGAGAGAGGCAATAACAGTGAAGAAAGTGGAAAATTGAAGAAAAGATGGGGATGTGGGTCCTCAGAAACAGTAGGCAAGCTACTTTTTAAAAAGATTATTTATTTGTCAGAGAGCGCACAAGCAGGGAGAGCAGCAGGCAGAGGGAGAAGCGGGCCCTCTGCTGAGCAAGGAGCCCGTTGCAGGACTTGATCCTAGGACCCTGGGACATGACCTGAGCTGAAGGCTGATGCTTAACTGACTGAGCCACCCAGGCATCCCAACTATGTTGGATCCTCAAGAGAATATGGCACTCACTGCCCTGTACAAAAACCCTCTCTGCCCAGTTCCATCTCAGGGTGGGCAGGTCCCCAGAACCCCCTGCTGCTGTGCCCATCTCAGAATTTCCAGAGCTGCTTCCTTGCTAGAGGTCACTGGAGGCAGGGACCTCCCCGGGCCCTGCCTGGCCTCAAAAAGCAAATAAGCCTGTGCCTTTATGCTGAAGAGAGCACCTCACATAGGCAACATATTCCTGTTGGTGGCCTTGTCTTTGTCTTCCCAAAGACAAATTAGAGGCCTAATTACTCTCAGCATCACAAAAGCAACGTCTGACATAAAGGCACCAAAGGGAATAGGAGGCTGAATTTAATCACAGGAGCCATGGGGACATGCTGACACACACCTTCCTTTGAAGAGGAGCTGGAGCCCGAGGTCTCTGGGTCAGCTCAGGCAGGGGCGGGCATGCCCTCAGGGCAGGCAACGCTGCAGGCTGGGAGGCTGCCCTCCCATCTATTGAACCAAGGTTGTGTTGAAGGTGCTGGGTGCTGCCTGTGCAGAGCCCAGGAGAGGAGAACCAAGTAGAACAGACATCTGACTGACTTGAACCAAAGCCTGGCTGCTAATATCACTCCTAAATAGCCTTCACGTGCCTTATGAGATTATGTGAGTCCCAGTGGTTCCCTTGATGCCCGATCATCTGAGCGGCCATCTTGTTTGATGTACCGGTGAGAACAGATTGGGCTACAAGTAATGTAGTTCTTGACTAAAAGTGGCTGGAAGAATAGAAGTTTGTTTTTCTCACATAATAAGAAGTCTGTCTGGACAAAGGTCATCCCAGGGATTTTTTTAGTAGCTCTGTAATGATGGGTTGGTCTTTTTCTCTCTGATCCTGTTGGTCTTGAGATGGCTGCCAAACCTTAGCTGGTGTGGCTTCTCATATCATCATATTCAGTGATGCGAAGAAGGGGTGAGGGGCTGGTTCTTACACTCTAATGAGGGAAAGAATATTTCACAAAATCTTTCCAGCTGATTTTCCCTCATTGACCAGGGCTAGAGTATATATCTACTTCTAGGTCAATCACTGGCAAAGGGAAATGAGATTCTTATCGTTGGTTTGGGGTAGACCCAAATTCTATCCTGCCAGCTATGGCAAGAGTGTATGTCACTTACTTGAAGTCAGAATCAATGATCCTAAGGGCATGGTATGTGAGGAATGCCTTTGGCCACAGGTGATATGAAACCCAACCAAAAGAAGCTTGGACCAAAAGGTGAGTGAAATTCATGTGTGCAGGAAAAAGCAAAACCTCTAAATTGCCTCATTTTACCCAAACTGGCTAAGTGTAGTTGAGTTGAACATGCATTCAAGAAAGAAATTAAAGGGCGCCTGGGTGGCTCAGTGGGTTAAAGTCTCTGCCTTCAGCTCGGGTCATGATCTCAGGGTCCTGGGATCAAGTCCCGCATCGGGCTCTCTGCTCAGCAGGGAGCCTGCTTCCTCCTCTCTCTCTGCCTGCTGCTCTGCCTACTTGTGATCTCTGTCTGTCAAATAAATAAATAAAATCTTAAGAAAAAAGAAATAAATTAAAATTCTATTTGTAGGAAAAGAAAGAACATTGCAGTTTTTATTTTAGCATGCTTACATTAGTGAACTGTAGAATTTGTACTCATACAGGTGTTAATTTAACACAGCTGGGGGTTTTCTTTCTCTCTCTCCTTTTTTTTTCCCAGATTGTTCAGATGGAAAAAAAAATTACAAACCAAAAACAGATCTTCGCAAAGATACAGGAAGCCAATGACCCCCGGAAACTGCAGAAGCAGATCCACGTTCTGGAAACCCGTTTGAATCTTGTACGTGAGGTGTTCTCTGCAGCTTTGCAAACAGCTCCGCCTTCCATTGCTCAGAGCAGAGAATGATGTCTGGGGAGCCATTAGCAGAACGTACCCATCCTGTTGGTTGAGTCAGGAGAAGGTGAACTAATGGCGTTCATACAAGCCAGGCAGCCTTTTAGACTCATCACCCACTCTGTTCCACCCACTCTGTTCCACCCACTCGGCCCATTGTTACCCAAGGTGCCTTTCTCCTTCTTGCTCTCCGCACTTTATGCACCAAGCTGTTGCCCCCACGTCCTCTATTCTAATCCCCCACCTCTCCAGGGATGACTATTTTTAGTGCCTTGACTTAAAAACTTGCTCATTTTTAAAAAGCAGCTCAAATATTACCCTTTAGCTAGCAGAATTAGTGAGGCTTTCTTTCCCCATTGCAATCTGCTCATGCCTCTATTAGACCTAGTGCTTTTTGGTTGTTGTTGATATTGTCTCTAGGAAATATTCAGCATAGACATGCATAACTTGGTAAAGAGAAAAGTGATGTTTCCTGATCACTTCAATTTATAGTGACTTTTTGCATTAAGCAGTGTTCTCTAAATTATGAACTGGCTTACACAAAAAAAGAAAATGGATTGGCCATAGAGCAGAAAAATTTAGGGGCAAAAGTGAGGCCTTCAGGCATAGCTGGATCCAGGTGCCCCAAACATGTCTTGAGGATACTTTCTCTGTCCATCTCTCCTTTGGGTGGAGATGACTTCATTCTTGGGCAGCCCCCAATGTGAACAAACACCAGCAGAAAAGGACCATCTCTTTCCTAAGAGTTCAATCACAAGTTCCAGGGAGGGTTCCCATTGAGTCATCTTGGATCAAGTGTCCATCCCTCAGCCAATCACTGTGCTCAGAAGAAAACATGGACTTGAGTCACATGACTACCCTTGGATCACTCCCCCCTCCCCCAAGTCAAGAGAGGACAGCCCTATCCAACAATGTGGACTGAGAGCTGAGAAAAAGTGGTAAAAAAGCAAAATGAAAGGAAGAAAGAATGCTGAGCACATACAAACACGTTCTAGTCTGACTAGTGAAATAACAGTTCCCACAACATAATCCAGGAGAGAGGGCAAGTGAATTGATTTGGAGAGAAGCCTGTCAGTGCCTCACTATACAAAGCGCTTAGCTTCCCCCAAACTCTGACCACCAGGCTTTAACCAGGGATGGCTGAAGTTAATTGGATCTGATTTCTGTCTCCCAGTTACCTGGAAGTGGACTGAATGCAGGGCAGTGTCTTTTTAATATCCATGCCTAGTGATTTGCACCCATGCCTCAGAGGGCCTAGGATGTATGTTAAAAAGTAGATTCCTGGTTTTGAGTCAGAATCTATAATTCTTTAGATTCACTGGTTTTGAATCAGAACCTGTAAGGCTTAGACCCAAGCTTCTGCACTATTAAACAACCTCGGTGAAACTGAAGGTCCCCTTGGTTAAGAATCATTAATGTCCAGTACAGTGTGAGGCTTAGAGTAGGTACTTAGCAAACATCTATTGATGGAATGAATGAATGAATGAATGAACAAATGCATGCATGATTTTTTTTTGCATGCATGATTTAATGATGACTTGTTACAGAGGTGTGCTTTGTTGTAATAGATCTATTTAGAGTTTCTGTTTCTTCCTAAATCAATTAAGTAGTTTGTTTCTTTCTAGGAATTTGTACATTTCATCTCAGTTATCCTAATTTGTTGTTTTACAGTTGTTCTTAGTACATTGCCTTATAATTCTTTTTATTTCTGTAAGGTCTATAGTAATGTCCCTTCTTTCATTTCTGGGAGGAGTGCTGCTCCTTTACTTCTCAAACGGGTCCCCTTTACCCCCTTCCCTGACCAGATCTGGCTGTGCCTTTTGGTAGTTTAGGTAGCCATCTCTAAAGGTTATTTCAGGGTCCCAGGATAACACATGACTTAAAGCCTCCTCCACTTACTCAGTGGGGTCTGAGGGTCCTCCCATTTTTATCCCACAATCAGAGGATAGGTAGCATGTCAACAGTCCTAGAGTAAAATTCACACTAAAGTGTGAAGGACTAATGACCAATATCTTCTTAATGATAAGTGGAAGATAGAGAAAGAATAAGAATGATTCTGTTCCTGGATTCCCTTCCATTGTGTGGTGGCCATAGAAACATCCTACAGAGAAACACAGGGCCAGGAGTAGGGCTAGGCAAGTAAAGAGCCCAGGATGCAAAATTTGAGGCACTCGCTCTCAGGCTCATAGAAATGCAGGGCTGACACTGGGAGAGTGAGTACCTTCTTAAATTTTGCATTCTGATGGCGTACCTCGCCTTCCCCCTTCTTGCAGAAACCCAAAGTTTCTCAGAACATGCTTTGGAAAACTCTGATCAAAGCTACTTTATATCCATTAGGAATATTTTCTGCCATTGTTTCTTTTCAGTGTCTATGTGAGCACTTTGCATAGAAAACTTTTTTTAAGATAAATTTAATAAGATGTACAGAAAAGTGGAGGGAATAAAATAATGAACACCCACATGCCTATCACTTAGATTTAATAATCAGTAACATTTTACTATATTTGTTTCACCCTTCTTTTCCCTGAAGTATTTTAAGGTAAATTACAGACATCGTGCTATTTCACCCCTAAATACTTCTGTTTGCATCTCTAAAGATCAAACATTTTCTATCATAGCCATGAAGCCATATCACACCTTACAAAATTAATACTATTTCCTTAATATTGCCCACATTAAAATTTCTCTGGCTGGCCCCAAAATGTCTTTTAAAGTTGGAGCCAATCAAGTTTCACGTGATCATTAGGTCTCTTAAATTTATCTAGTTGACAGCAGTGTTTCCCAAACAGAGATGATTTTGTCCTTAAAGGGACATTGTCTCCAAATAGAGACATTTTTGTTTGTCACAGCTGGGTTGGGGGCTGTGCTGCTAGCATTCAGTGGGTAGAATGTAGAGATTGCTTCTTTAACACTCCAAGCACAGGATAACTCCCCACCACAAAGAACTATCTGGCCCCAAACAGTGTTCTACGGCTCTTCCCAGCCATCAAGCAGTTGAAGAGTCTGGGTCAGCTGTGATATAGAAAGTTCTACCTTCTGGATTCTGCTGATTGTTTCCTCGTGGTGTCATTTACTTTTCCCCCTCTCCCCTGCCATTGCTAAAAACTGGAAGTTAGGTGTAAAAGTCATCAAGAAATTTAAAATCTAGGGAGTTGGGGAGGGGGGAGCAAGAAACTTGCCTAAGACCACTTAGCCATGGCGCCTGGGTGGCTCAGTGGGTTAAGCCTCTGCCTTCGGCTCAGGTCACGATTTCAGGGTCTTGGGATTAAGCGCTGCACTGGGCTCTCTACTCAGTGGGGAACCTGCTTCCCCCTCTCTCTCTACCTGCCTCTCTGCCTGCTTGTGATCTCTGTCTGTCAAATAAATAAATAAAATATTTTTTTTAAAAGATCACTTTTTTTAAATCTTTTTTAAAAATCTTTTAAAATCTTTTTTAAAAAGATTTTATTTATTTATTTGACAGAGAGAGACCACAGCAGGCAGAAAGGCAGGCAGAGAGAGAGAGAGAAGCAGGCTCCCTGCCGAGCAGAGAGCCCAATGCGGGGCTCGATCCCAGGACCCTGAGATCATGACCTGAGCCAAGGGCAGAGGCTTTAACCCACTGAGCCACCCAGGTGCCCCTAAATAAATAAAATCTTAAAAAAATAAAAAGACCACTTACCCATTTGGGGGCCAACTTAAGCCTCTCACCCAGTGCTCCAGCCTCTGTGCTCCGGACCTCCGGTGGGAGGTGGGGGTGAGACCTTCCCACCCTTTGGCTGCCTTCTGGAAGCCTGTCTCGAGCCCTAGGAGGGAGCTCAGTTTTGAAGCACAGCCCTGCCCACAGGTCACCGTGCACTTTGACAAGATGCTGACCACCAATGCCAAGCTCCGGAAGGAGATTGAGGACCTGCGGTACGAAAAGGCTGCTTATGACAACGTGTACCAGCACCTCCAGCGACGCTTGCTGATGCAGAAGAAAACCATGAATATGGCTATTGAGCAGTCTGCCCAGGCTTATGAGCAGAGGTGGGCTGGGGGATGACCCTAGGGACAGAGATGCCTCTTAGCCCCCTGCTGAGCACCTCTGCCCCTGGGCTTGTCTCTTGAGGGATCTTCAGCTTCATCATAACTCTGAGCGCTGACTGTGTGCCAGGCATGGTGCTCGATGCTCTGGGGATCATTCAGCCCTCGCAGCTGCCCTGGGGGTTATAGCCATCTTTTATTACAGACCAGGATATGAAGGCTTAGAGGGGCCGATACTTAACCTGAGAGCTAGGTAAACAGTGGGAGGTTGAGATTCAAACCTTTCTGCTGGGCCCTCTCCTCCAGATGCCTCTGCCTTGAGTCCTGGGTTATCTCCTGGCCTCACACTTGTAGGGGCGAGAGGAATATTAGTTGGACTGTGAAGAGATAGGTTTTGGAGTTGGAGAGATCAGGGTTTGAATTCTGGTTCTGTCACTACTATATTATTGTAGGACACTTTGGGGGTTAGTGAGGATTAAATAGTATATGTATTTAAGGATTGGCTGGGCCACAGTAATTGACAAGTGCTGATAATGATGAGGTGGTGATGGTCGTGGTGGTGGTGGTCATAGTGGTGGTGGCGATGCTGATGACAGAAGGATCATTTCCTGGTAATGGTCTAGAGCTGGCAGCTCTAGTCACTCAGGTAAGGAGGGCTATTCCTCCGTTTCCAGAGCCTCCATGAGTAAAAGAAGTGATGGTCATCGGCAGCAATTCCCTCCGGTCTGGTAGGGAGAAGGGAGGGGAGAGGGAGCCTCTGGACACTCAGACCCTGCCCCACCTCACTCAGGCTGGAAGCCATGGCTCGGATGGCTGCCATGAAGGACCGCCAGCAGAAGGACATTTCTCAGTACAATCTGGAGATCCGAGAGCTGGAGCGCATCTATGCCCATGAGACCAAGCTCAAGTCCTTCTTGCTTGTCAAGCTGAATGACCGTCTGGAGTTCGAGGAGCAGGCCAAAAAGGAAGAAGGTACACTCTCCAGGCATTCTTTCTCGCTCTCTCTCAACTGAGGGGGCCCAAGTCCTTCTGAGGAGGGATGTCAAATTTAGCGAATAACATTATGTCTAGTTAAATTTAAATTTTTGATAAACAATGAGTAAATTTTTAAAATTAAGTAAAAAGTTATTTGTTGCTTATCTACAATTAAGGCATAATTACACTTGAAAAAAATGTACGGTTTGTCTGAAATTCAAATTTAACTGGGTGTCCTGTATTTTATCTGCCAACCCTAACCCACAGGCTGTGTCCTTACTCTGAGGCTCCCCTTCCATTATCTGGGGGAGCAGACTTGGGTGTTGGGTCCCCAGGACCACCCCCAGCTTTGGTGATCATCTAGGAGGATTCACAAGAGTCAGCATGCAATGACATGCATGGCTATGTGGTAGGGACTCAAAGCGCACACAAGCAAAGAGGAAAGCCGCATGGGACAGAGTCTGGAGGAAACCAGGCACAAGCTTCCAGAATCTTCTCCCAGGGCAGTCACATAGGACATGCTTAATTGTCCCAGCATCCTCCTGTGACATAGTAGATACCTAGTAGAGGTATCTACTAGGGGAGCTCATTAGAGCCTCCATCCCTAAGATGTCACTGGGGGCTGGCCACGTAGAGGTCCTCTCCCTTGTGTGCCCCAGTTCAGCCTCCCGGAAGGAAAGCAGGTGTTCAGCATAAACCACACACACCATCTGCATGACATAAGCACAGTGAGGCACTCCTAGCATTGAGGGAACGTCTGATAACCATGTAGGGAACCATTTACCATTTAAGTGCCCAGATGCGGCCAAGGGCCAACCTTGCAAGAAGAGCCCTTTCTGAGGCCAACAGTCTAGATTTGCCTAGGAAAATCTAGAAAGATCTTTGTGATGGCCCTTTGGAGGCTAAATCAGAGACAAGACTGAGTTCAGGAAAGGTTGGGCTGTGGCAGGCAATAGGCGGGAGAGAACAGAGCTTGGAAAATTTTCTTGGCTCTAGTTCCTTAAATTTGCCAAGGTCTGAGCCTGCCAACAGGGTTTCCTTGACCTTCACCCTGCTCAGGTGTCACCTTCTTTGAGAGGCCTTGCCGCACCACACAGCTCCCCAATCACAGCCCCTGATACTGCTCTTCTGTGACCAGAGCCACAGTGTGGTGATGTGTTTCTTCTGTTTACATGGGTATATCCTTTTCTTTCCTCTTTTTGTCTGATTCCTCCACTACACGCTCCATGGGACAGGGATTTTGTGTCTGCAGAGCCCAGCACAATGTCTACGCATAGTAGATGCTCAGTTAAACATCTGTGACATGACTAAGGAATAAAGTGCTTGCCCCCTCTCCTGGAAAAGTCTAGCTTCCTCTCCAGGGCACAGTGACAATATTACGGAGCACGTCTCCCTGCTCAGCACTGCTCTGAGAGACTTCCCTTCAGATTCACGGTTGCTGGCTTCTCCTTTCTAGCTCTCAAGAGAAAGAAGCACAGGAAGAAGACCAAGGGTGAGAGTTTCGAGAGCTATGAGGTGGCCCACCTCAGGCTGCTCAAGCTGACCGAGGACGGGAACCTGAATCAGCTCGTCGAGGACTTTCTGGCCAAGGAGGAGAAGAACTTCGCCCGGTTCACGTATGTCACAGAGCTCAACAATGACATGGAGATGATGCACAAGAAGATCCAGAGAATCCAGGTCAGGCGGCTCTTCTTTCCTAGGTCTGGGACTCACACACCCTCACCGCACCCTTTCTCAAAGCGGCTTCCTTGAAACACTCCTCGAGATGCCCTATAAAGAAGGCCTCGAGGTCTGGTCAGTTTGGGAAACACTATATTCCTCCAGGGATCCTCCCTACATTTTAACCTTTCTGAAATTGGTATTTGTCTTCCAATTGATGCAAGCACGTAATGTCATCCTGCCCCCACACCCCCAATAGTGACACTTGTAATCCATGGCATGTTCTATAATCCAGGGTTCCCTAAACTATAGCCATGGCTGGATACAGCCTGTGGTCAGTTTTTGTACAGGCCAAGAGCTAAGAATGGTTTTTACATTTTTAGAGTTAAAAGGAGAAATAAAAAGAGGATATACACATGAGAGATCATATGTGGCCTGCAATGCCTAAAATATCTACTATCTGGCCCTTTGCCTTAAGAGTTTGCTGAACCCTGTTAATCAACAGCTTCACAGAATTGAGGAGAGATGGTCAATCCATCTTGAAGAGAACTGATGTACTTGAGCATAGTAAAGGCTCTGACAAGTCCTGCAGTAAAGAAACCTATTTACCTTTGTTGAGACCATAATTTCCCAAACTTAACGGGCTCCTTGGGCTGCTTACTCTCCAGAACACACATAAACAGCCTTTGGAACTGTCTGTATAGCATAGAATCTAAACTCCTTAGTGTGACACTCGGGGCCCTTCACAATTTGGCTTCAACCTGCCTTGGCAGGTTCACCTCCTCTCATGGCCCCAAAGGCGCCCTCCATGGCTGCCAGTCTCAGCTGTCCTGTGTGCTTCCCTCTTCTGAGGCTTTCCTCATGCCATTTCCTCCCCCACTCCTGCTTTTCTTCTGACGAAATACTGCTCATTAGTCCTGACCTGCACAAATGTCACCACCATTGGGAATTCATAACTCCTCCCATTGGGGGGTCCCCGTGCTGTTTGTATGGTGAAGGGAGCCTTTTGCAATGTCACTGTCTCCTGAATATGGAGTAGGTGCACTGGTCATGTATAGATAGCTAGTAGCCCGAATATAGGTGAAGACATTTTAATTTACTAGTGGTGAAATAATTTTTATGAGGATTAGGACAAACATAGCTTGCAACCTTGTGATTTAATGGGTATTATTATTTAGGATGATAAGTAGTAATAACAGTAAAGAAATAATGATAAACGTAATAAAATGAACACAATTTGATTGAAAGAAAACTATTAGTAGACAATAATAGACTGGGATAGGTAATAATCATACAGGTGGCATGCAACATGATGAGAATGAAGGTGGTGGTTTCAGTTAGTGTGGTCATGGGGAACAGAGGGCATGCCCCAAATGGGTAAATTGAGGCAGGATTTTTAAAAAAGGGACTATTTCAAAGGTTCCAGGAAATCACAAATGGAAAGTACAGGACCAGCGAGAGAGGGCTCTAGAACAGGTGAGAGGAAGGAGCTGTTTCTGGAATCGGGAATGAGGTATGTGGAGGAGGGTGTGTCTGTGTCTATCCTGGAGGGATTGTGACCAAGCTAGTGATCTGCAAAGGTCAGAGGGCAGTGGGGAGGGGGCAAGTACCCCCAACCTCTTTCCACCCACTAATCTCCATCTGGCGCCTCCCAGTGGCTGGGTGCAACCCAAGCCAGGGGACAAGGGAACCCAGAGCCATAGCCTCTGGGTCTGCAGCAGAGGGTGAGGAAGTGAGGCAGGTGGATTTGGGGGAAAAAGGAGAATGTTCAGCTCAGTGTGTGTAGAGGGGCCAGGGCTGGGGGAGATGAGCTTGAACAGCCCCATGTCTCCCTTCTGGAAGGTGATCTTCTAGGGGACAGGCACAAACGTGTATTCCCTCTGCCTTCCCAATGCCCAGGATAGCCCTGCACACAGGGGGAGGCACCAGGAAATGGCTTCAAAACAGTAACTGACCTTGACCTTGCCACTCACCATGATAGTACCCTTTTCTCCTTCAGCCACTCAGACTCTTTCAGGACCAGTGTGTCTGATGTCAGATGGCCACTCCTGCCCTGTCCCGGCCTCAGTCTCCACATCTATAGAATGATCTCTTTGGACTAGAGCAGTACTTTCCAAACTTCTATAAAAAAAATAAATAAAAATAAATAAAGCTACAGAACATTTTCATTTAAACCCAGGTTGTGAGGAAACATGGTATAGAAAACAGGTAAAATGGAGTAGTTTGGGATGAAGGGGTTGGGGTGTGAGAGGGGTGGTTGGAGGGGTTCCTGGACCCTTACCTTCCTGTCTTCTTGTGGCACCTCTGCTCAAACTAGGGTTCGGGTAGGAAAAATATATAAACCCCAAACAATTAGGATCCTACCAACCAACTTCACCCATTCCGGAGAGAGCGTCAGGGTCAGAGGTTGTACCTGGTTGAACCCCACACTCATTCTTCTTTTGGTTGGTCTCCCCTACCCCCCAAATTTAAAAATTATTAGTTGCCAACATTTAAAAATCCGGATATTCCACATGAAAACCTGGATTTCTGGTTTCTCTTGGAAAATCGGATGTGACAACTCCAGCTCCTCAGCCCCTCTGCTCACATCTACCCACACCAGCTGGATTCCATCTGCTCTTGTGTCTCAGGCCCGCGGCTCTGAGGGCCTTTGAACCTTCTGCCTCCGGGGTAGGCGCTTCGCCACTGCCCTCAGGTGGCCATCCGTAGTATTGCATGGAAAGTCTTTGGGCGCAGAGATTTGGAGGATGAAAGGATGGATGATGGGTCCATTTGGGACCTGGGAAGTAGGCAGGACACTGATTCTCATTTTCTGGGAGACAGCGTCTTACTAGTCCCCGTGGTATGACAAGGACAGACCATAGGAGAGGGATGTGAGAACGCTAGTCAGAAACTGATTCAATCAAGAAATGGTTACTAAACAAAATTGACCTTGATCTTTCCCATTCACCATAGTACCCCCTCTCAAGGCTACACAGCCTGTATCTGGCCTTAACACGAGTGTGTCTGATGAAGGACAGACAAGTCCATGATCTTCCTGGGCTTCAGGTTCCTCATTTGTAGAATGATGTTTGGACCAGAACAGTAGCTTCTGAGCTTTTCTTTGAAATTATAGAACTATGGCTTTTGGGACTTAATGGACTACCTGCTGAACAATTCCTGAAAATGCTCGTTTCTAATGAAAATGCCTTATGTTTTAAAAATCTTAGATGGATATGCTCATTATAGAAAATTTGGAAAATACCTAAGGATTGTATTTTTTAAATCATCCATTATCCCATTCCCTAGAGATAATCACTGTTGACATTTTGATCTATTTCCTTCTTCTTTTTTTGGGGGGGTGGTGCTTTTAAAACTTAACATAGTGATTATATATAGTATAAAGAGAATTACATATTCTTTTAGAAAAGATTTTATTGATTTATTTGAGAGAGAGATTGGGTGAGAGAAAGCACAAACCAGGGGGGAGAGACAGAGGGAGAGGGAGAAGCAGGCTCCCCACTGAGCAAGGAGCCCAATGTGGGGCTCAATCTCAAGGCCCTGGTGTTAGTCAGTTAAGCACTGACTGAACCACCCAGGTGCCCTGAGATTTACATATTCTGATTGCAAAAAATATTCTTTTGGTTTTGTTTATCTAGCAAGTATTTACTGAGCACCCACTATGTGCCAGGCACTATTCTAGACACTGATTATGGCACAGTGAACAAAATGACGGAAAGTTCTGCCCTCCTGCAGTTTCTGTTCTGACAGAGAGAAACAAACAAATAGCAAGCCTAAAAAATACATAAATTATAGAGTGCATTAGAAATTGGAAATGATGTGGATAAAAAGATAAAGTGTAACAGGTAAAGAGGGGTTCTGGAGCCAAGTGAGGTCATGGGAAGTTGAGAAGCTAAGATTTGAGCAGACTTGTAGGTGAGGGAATAAGCTATGCAGATCTCTGGGGAATGAATGTTCCAGGCAGAAGAAACAGCAAGTGCAAATGCCCTGAGGCAGAAAAGGTGCCCATTTATAGTACTGGGATCGTTCTAGACTGTTCACGCTGTTTTGACATTTATTCCCCTGAAATTCATCGTAGATATATCCCAATGTCTTCTATGTTCTTTTTAGTGGCTTCTGGAGACCCTGAATGCTCTGTAGTAGAATCATAAGCTACTTCTTAAAAGTGCAGATTCCCCAAATTCTATCCCATACCTACAAACCCAGATTCCCTAAGAATTGTCTAGGAATCTGCATTTTGAACCATATTTTTATTTAAGACCCATTCCCCTCATGACATGAAGGTACTATCATTGATTTAATTGATCCACTATCCATACACGTTTATTGTCTCCACCTGGGGGCCATAATAAGTAATAACATGACAGACAGCCCTGAGCAGCCACTTAGCCCACATGTCCTACTATTTCCATGGGACAGATTCCTAGAGATGAAATTAACTCAAAAGGTAGCCTTTTCCATTTGAACATACTGTTCTAGCCTAGGGGCTCTTGAGTCCTGCCCCTGGATCAACAGTAGCAGCAGCTCCTGGGAACTTTTGAGAAACACACATTCTTGGGCCCCACTCAGACCTACTGGCCCAGAACCTCCGGGAGAGGGGCCCAGCAGTCTGTGTTTTCACAAACCTCCAGATGATTCTGATTTTTGCTAGAGTTGGATAAGCCCTTCCCTGGAGCTGCCTTATATCTATTATAATAGTGCTAGCCACGTATGGCTATTTATGTTTAAATCCATTTAAATTAAGTAAAATTAAAAATTAGCTCCTTAGTGGCCCTGCCTATGAGTGGCCAGTGGCCGCAGGACTGGATGGTGTTGAGAGAACATTGCCACCATTACAGTTCTACTGACCGTGCTGTTCTAGACAATTCTCCAAGAAGAATGAACCACCCACCCATGCCCTCATCCTCCTTTTAATTAAGAAACATCAGGGGCACCTGGGTGACTCTGTTGGTTAAGCATTCAGACTCTCGATTTGGGCTCAGGTCATGATCTCAGAGGCTTGGGATTGAGCCCTGCATCTCATTGGGCTCCGCACTCAGTGTGGAGTCTGCTTGGGATTCTCTCTCTCTTTCTAAAATAAAAATAAATCTTAAAAAGAAACATGAGAAAGAACCTCCATGGGCATAAGAGGGGCCCAGAGGTTTGGGGGCTCCTGGAAACATAATTTAAATCCTCCTCATCTCCTCAAGGCACAGGCTTAGCTGCAGGTATGGTGGGGAGGGGAGCACTCACTTCTCCTCATGGTCTGGTTCTCTTGTGAGCAGGATGAGATCATCTTCTTGCGATCCCAGCAGAAATCATCCCATGATGACAACCGCTCCATCCTGAGAGAGCTGGAGGTAAGACCAAGGGTGGGGAGGGAGGGACGTGGGAGTCTCTGCTGTCTGTCTGTCTTCAGGTGGTCTGTCCGGTGGTTCTCGGGAGGAGTACGTTATCTGCCCCATGAGACTCTGCTGGCCTGGCTTGTGTCTGGACATCTCCTGAGCCTTTGTCTCGGGCCACCTCTGCTATAGATATTGCTGCAGAATTTTGTCCCTAAAGCCTCTTGGTCCATTTTAAAGACTCCCCGACTTCAGGGAGCCTAGCCCAGGCACTTGTGTCTCTAATTTCATCCCAGACTGGAAAATCCCAGACAGAGCTCTGCCTCAGTAATTTTTTTCTCTCCTCTTTGTCTTGGCTGTGGCCTGTTTTCAATCAATAACAATTATTATGAACATATTTTGAGCAATTACTTTGGGTTAAGTGCTTTGCTTGTACTATCTCATTTAATCTTCACAACAGTCCCATGAAGTAGTTGCTATGATCTCTACATTGTACAGATGAAGAAACAGGTTCAGAGAGGTAAAGTCACTTGACCAACATTATGGAGCTGGGATGCTGTATAAGAGCTTTGCATTGTATTTAGTTGCTAATCACAAGAAACCAAAGTAACAATGGCCTAAGCAAGGTAGCATTATTTACTTTGTTAAGAAATAAGTTTAGAGATAGGTCCTTCAGGGTGGGTCATGATGTCTTCAGTGACCCAGGCTGCTCCTGTTCGCCTTCTTTAGTATGTGGCTTACATCCCCAAGGATGCCTCATGGTTGTACTGTAGCTGCCAAAGATCCAGCCATCACATATATATATTCCAGGCAGGAAGAAAGTTGGAAAGGCAAAAACAAAAAAACAACTTTGCTGAAGGTTAGGCAGCTTAAATGTTTCTTTCTGTGAAGACTCAGTCAATGCCTTCTGCATTTACATCTCACCATCTATATTGCAGAGGAGGATTGGAAGTAGAACTTGAGCTGGGCACATTGCCACCCCAAATACAATCAGGAGTTTGTTATTAAGTTGTAAGGGGAGAATGGATAGCAAACGTCTGACAAAGATACGAACCCAGAGAGTGTGATCGCATAGCCCTGCTCTAATGCAGCAGTTCCCGGCCCAGGAACTGAGCTCCAGGGTCATTTTCCTTTCCTTTTCTGTGACCTATTTTGTTCTTTGTTGGTATGCGCCTGGTTACAGGGATGGCAGTGCCATTCTCTGGTTGGCCACCGGGGGGCAGCAAAGCATAAGGTACTCATATTGCGAGCGGCCTCTCCCAGGAACCTAGATGTGAGGATTTAAACTTCCAGGTAGAAAAAAAAAATTTTTTTTTTAAACTAACAAACAAACAAAAAAATCTTCCAGGCAGGGCCAAGTCCAAGGAGACCTTCCTCAAGCTGAGCACGTGCTTGGGGGTCCTATGTCCTCGGCTTAGGGTCACCCAGCGTCCAGATGCTTCCTTGGGGTTGGGACTGGTGCTGTTCTGCAACCAGGCCCCGGGAACAAATGCTTGGGTATGACTCTCCAAAAGTCACTTCCTAGCTGTGTGACTTTGAGAAAGTGACTTCACCTCTCTGAGCCTCTCTTTTCTCACCTGTAAAATGGAGATAATGACCTTCCTTGCTGCAGTGGGCCACGGAGGTGAGGTCACGTCATGTGTGCACACGCCAGGCATGCTGTAGGGCGGAGAATCCTCAACGTAGCTATTATTGTGGAGGTCCTGTGAGTCAGCGAAACCCCCAAATCCACCATCGCCTTGGTTCAAAATGACTGCTCAAGAGATAAAACCTAAAGGTCACTTTAGGTATCTTTAGTCACCTGACTAAAGGTCAGGTACTTAGGCCACTCAGTGGAAGGAAGCTACACCCAAGGTCGCTTTTCTTCTCTGACCTCAATTTTCCTCATCTGGACACTGAAGCAGTTGTAAGGAGGTGTTGAGGTGACGTGTGTGACCGTGACCGTGACTGTGAGGTGCCGTCACCATCACATCAGGCTGTCCCTTTAACCATGGGATTCCTTAACCCACCTTTAAGAAGGAGAGGGCAGCTCTTGCTGTCCCCGGAGGACCTGCAGCCCTGGGAACTGGGGACAGGAAGCTGCCTCGTGTGGCGGTGGTGAAGTGACAGTTTAGATCTTGGCCTCCCTCTCCTGGCCACGTGCGTTGGAAACTCCGTTTCTGCGCCTGGAAAATGGGGTGTGTGGCTAGGGCTGACCCTTTGGGACTGTTCTTTAGGGTGAGGCATACGGAGCCACGGGGAATGGTTCCTCACAGGGCCTAGTTCACTTCAGCAAGCCAGGAACTCAGAGGGAGAGACAGGAAGGGACCAGAAGCTCTCACCCCAGAGCAGGGATTCTCAGCCCGGGGCTGCCAGTCAGGTTCACTTCGGAGGCTTTAAAATTCCTAAGGCCCAGGCTGCGCCCCAGACCAAACCATCGGAATCTCTGGGGCGGGGGGTGGGGTGGAGGTGGGGGGGTGGGGAGGGTCAGGACAGCAGGTGTTTTGAAGCTCCCAGGTGCTATCATTGAGAAGCCAAGATTGCAAGCCAATGGACTTGCAGGGTTTCTCAAACTTCATCGTGCGTCAGAGTCACCTGGACGTTCATTAAAACACACGTTGCCAGGCCCGTCCCCAGACCCCCTGAGTCAGAGTCTGGACTGGAGCCCAAGAATTTGCATTTCTAACTAGTTCCCCGGTAAAGCGAATGCTCCTGGTCCTGGGACCCCACTTTGAGAACCACTGGGCTAGAGTGATAATATTTTAAACTGCAAGTGGTAAAATCAGTTTTTTAGATCAAATCATTTAAAAGTAATGAAACAGAACAGAAAATATTAAAACACGCCATAGAGCATTAATTAGTGAAACTTTCACTTCATTTGATTAGATAATACATATAAACACACACCCATATGCACGCATATGTACATATGTATGTATGTTGCATGCATTGGGCTGTGATGTAAAACATATTCCTTCCTGGGGGGTCACAATGTTAAAAAAGTGAATCACCAGCTTCTAGAAGATATTGTAATCCTGGGGCACCTGGGTGGCTAATCAGTTGAGCATCCGACTCTTGGTCTCAGCTCAGGTCTTAGGGTTGTGAGTTCAAGCCCCACTTTGGCCTGTGTAGCCTATTAAAAAAAAATGAAAAGACATAGTAATCCGGTGCACATGTAGACACATGTACATTAAGTGAAACAAAGTGTGCATTTAACAGTATTTCCCCTCTTTACCTAAAATGCATACTAGAATTTTCTCTTCCTTTCTTTTCTATTCTATTTAGTTTCTTTCTTTAAAATGCTAATTGAGCATTTATTAATGAAAATGCTTAATAGATTGATCTTGCACCCTCTGAGTGGTTTGAAATCCTGTAGTTCAGAAACCCCGTTTCCAGAGGATCCCAAACTCCCATCTGCACTGAAAGTCCTCATGGGGCCACTGAGTCCAGGGCGGCAGTCTGGCTTATGCGGGCTGGGAATTGGGGGTCTGTCACCAGGAGAAACTGAAGAAGACCACGGAGGAGGCAGACATGTATGAAAACAGCTACAAGGAAATCAGCAAGACCTTGGAGTATCTCAAGAACTCGGTGGAGAATCTGTTTAAAAAGATTAATTGTGATGCCACTACCATCCTGGGGCACTTAGGGGAGACAGGGAAAGTCACCGACGACAACCTTCCACAGTACTTTGGTGAGTCAAGCTGGGGCCCATTGGACCATTAGGAACCATTTCCAGAGCTTTCTATGAGCAGGCATGAAGGCTTGTTCTTGAGTGGCAGTGAGCCTAGCGGTGAAGCATGTGGGCCATAATGCCAGCACACCTGGGTTCAAATCCTGGTTCTACTCTTACTAGGTCTGTGCCACTGGGCAACTTTTTGAATCTGGGTTTTAATTTTTTCATCTAAAAAAAAAATGAGGAGTAAGCCCAATACATACGTCAATGTTTGTTGAGAAGATTAAATAAAATTTAATTGTAGTAAAATATATGATCATGTTAGTAGAGACAGAAGAAGCATTTGACAAATTCAACATCCGTTCATGGTCAAGATTCTCGACAAACTAAAACTGGAAGGAAACTGTCTTAACCTTGAAGGGTGTCTACAAAACACCAATAGCTGGGGGTACCTGGGGGGGCTCAGGTGGTTAAGTGTCATGCCTTTGGTCATGATCCCAGGGTCCTGAGATCAAGACCCACATGGGGCTCCCTGCTCAGTGGGGTGTCAGCTATCTCCTCTCCCTCTGCCCCTCCTACCCACTTGTGCTCTCTCTTTCTCTTAAGAAAACACAACAACGACAACAAAAAAACCTACAGCTAACCTCACCCTTAAGGGTGAAAATTTGAGTATTTTCCTTCTAAGATCAGGAAAAAGGCGAGAATGCCTGCCCTCACCGCTCCTACTCAGTATCATAGTGGTGGTCCTAAGCGATGCAATAAGGCAAGAAAAAGAAATGGAAAGCATACAGGTTGGAAAGGAAGAAATAAAGTGCTCAGAGCAGTGCCTGGGATGTAGCAAATGCCTATGAACTAGAACACACATTTCTAGCCATAGGCCTGAGCTCAGGATGGAGAAGGAGGGAGGCACCTCCACAGATCAGGACAATTTGAAATGAATGGCTTGCCCTCCGCTTAGAATAAAACTTACAGTTCTTAATACAATCTGTGTTTGGGAGTTTCCGGTCATGCCCCCTCCTGCCAGGTTCAGTGACTTGCTAGGAGGCCTCATAAACTCAGGATATGGTGGTACTCGTGGCTATGATTTGTTAGAGCAAAAGGATAAAAAGCAGCATCAGCAAAAGGAAAAAGGGGCCTGGGGTGAAATCTGGAGGAAGCCAGGGGCAAGTTTCCAAGGGTCCTCTCCCAGCCGGGGTCACACAAGATGTGCTAATCCCCCCAGCGCCGAGTTGTGACAATGTAGGTGAAGTGTTATCAACCAGGGAAGCTCACTAGAGAGACTGTGCCCACGGTGTGGAAAAAAAAAACAGGTGTTTAGCAGAAACACAGTTTAGGTACATCGAGCTGCTATTATCTCAATCAGTTAATGATGATAGGAACTTTTCTGAAACCCAAGTTCCCTGATGCCAGCCTGGGGCCAACCTGGGAAGCAGGCCCTTCAAATGACAGCAGTCAGGACTGCTGTGTTAACTCTTTCCTGCCCACCGCCTATCAGGGTCTGCAGAGCCTGGCCCTTGCTTCCATTTTTCACCTCCCTCATCCTACTCTCTGTCCTTGCTTACGACCTCACGTCACACTCTCCTGTGTATTCTTGCAACCCTCTCCTCAACGCATTCCCACCTCAGGGCCTTTGCACAAGCTGTTCCGGATATCCTTGTCTTAGAATTCTCAGATCTCAGTTTAAATGTCCTTCTCCAGAGGTGCCTGGGTGGCTCAGTGGGTTAAGCTGCTGCCTTCAGCTCAGGTCATGATCCCAGAGTCCTGGGATCAAGTCCCACATCGGTCTCCTTGCTCAGCGGGGAGCCTGTTTCTCCCTCTCCCACTCCCTCTGCTTGTGTTCCCTCTCTCGCTGTGTCTCTCTCTGTCAAATAAAATCTTTTTAAAAAACCACATTGTATCCAAATCCAGTGGTTACTCAATCTAGATAATGATCATCTGGATAACAAGGTTCCTTGGTAAATTTTGTCTTTCTCTCCGTCTTCTTCACACACACTGAAGCTTATGGGCTTCATCAGGTCAGGGCCTGCATCTTCCCAGTTACTGTTCCTGTCATTTTGGTTCCCCCCCACGCCTCCGGAACTTCCAGCACTGTGCCTGGAAAGGCAGGTGTCTGATAATCATTTGTGGAGTGAGTGAATGAGTGCACCACTCTGGTGAGTGCACAAGGCTCTGAAACACCGAGGAGGGGCAGGTCCCCAGAGTAGGCTGCTCAGAGAAACGTTCCTTCAGGGGGCGGAGCCCTGATCCAAGTCTTAAAACACCAGCAGGCATTATTCAGGGAAGGGTGTAAGGAAAGGCATTCTGGGCAGAAGGAACAGCGTGAGCAGAAGTTGGGACGCCTGAGACAGAGAGTGCACAGGAGAAAAATCAGTCGTAGGGGCGCCTGGGTGGCTCAGTGGGTTAAACCTCTGCCTCTGGCTCAGGTCATGATCTCAGGGTCCTGTGATCGAGCCCCGCATCAAGCCCCATGTCGGGCTCTCTGCCGGGCGGGGAGCCTGCTTCCCCCTCTCTCTCTGCCTACTTGTGATGTCTGTCAAATAAATAAAATCTTTAAAAAAGAGAGAGAGAAAAATCAGGCGTTTAAGGGGCTGTCTGGGGCTCCCAGTTTTTGGTGTTTCTCAACCCAGTGTTTCTCAACCTCCTTTTCACTATTGCCTCTTTAGGAGTCTTTTCAGACATCCTTTCCCCAGTTGTGGCCCTCAGGCAGTTTTAACACTCTTGGTACGCTATATAGTCATTTATGTTCTGTATGTACATCTGTTTTATGTTATGAAGTCAGGTGGGGTTTTTTTGTTTGTTTTGTTTTGTTTGCCTCTCAGCAACAAAGTTTTGCCCTCTCAGGATGATACTGCCCGCGCCCCCCAAAATGCATGGTGTAGCCCATGAGAGACTCCTCGTCCTGTTCCTTCCCTTCCTCTCCAGCAGGGGATGTCACCCCCAATCCCACCACCCCCACCCCACCCCACCCCCACCCCGACCCAGGTCTCTGGGCTGCCATCTTCGTTCTGATCAATTTTTTTTTCCAGCCATCATCGAAAAGAAGACCAATGACCTGCTGCTGCTGGAGTCCTACAAGCGGATCCTGGACATGGAAGGGGCAGAAACCGAGACCCAACCGCCCTTTGTCAACCCCTTCTGGGGCGGCTCTGCCCTCCTTAAGCCTGCAGAACCCATCAAGGTCATCCCCCCAGTGTTCGGGGCTGACCCCTTGGGTGAAAGGTTGGATGAAGGTGAGTCCTTGTCCTCCCATGACCTGCGCAGATTGCTAGGAGACCTGTGCTGGGGAGAGTCTGCAGTATAGAGCCTCAGTTTCCCTTTATGAGCCTCATTGGGTTCCACTGTGGCTGTGGCCCTAGACCTGTTTCGCTGGGGGGATGCTTCTCCCTACACCACAATGAAGATCCCGGACTTTAGTGATCCTGGATATATACATATTTTAAATCACTACTTTGTGACCATTTAAAATGAACCTTAAAATATCCAGTCTACAAACTGGCAGCACATGAGAATCCCTGATCCCATCTTTCACCCATGCCCCTGAGTCTTACTCCTCCTGTGACCACCCTTGGGCCGCCCCCACCATGTCCCCCATCCTCCTGGCTGAAGCAGCTGTGGCTTGGCTGGTGACCGGAGCCAGATGCCTAAGTGGCCCCAGTGGCCAGGCTTCTTCCCAGGCAAAAGTTCATGACGCTCCCCTCACTGCGGGAAGCAGCCCTTCTTTCTGGAGGTGGAGAGAAAATCAGCCCCATCTGGGTTTTGGAGGGCAGTGCGCCCACAGGTGTGACAAGCCTGAGACCTGGATACACCCATTGGGCCCATAATCTCACCCGTGCAAACTGGTCCTTCAAGAAACATTTACTCAGGTAGGACGATGTTCACTGCAGTCCCAAACTGGAATTACCGTTCACCCATCCATGAATAGGAATGCTATGCAGACACGGAAAAGAATGCAGTGGGACCCTATAAATTCCCTCTCTTACACACAGGGTATATAAGTTATAGATATAATTGTAATATATATGGATTTTAGGAATATATATACATATATATATGTATATATATTCATTAGTCCTCAACTAGGAGTGATTTACCCCTCAGAGGACTTCTGGCAATGTCCGGAAATATTTTTGTTTGGTGCAGCTGGGAGGTGGGGGGTGCTGTTGGCATCTAGTGTCCAGGAACACTGGTGAAAATCCTACAGTGTACAAGACAGCCCTTGACAGCCCTGATGTATAATAGCGCGAGAGATGTATATAATGGGAGAGAGAGAGAAGGAGGAGGAGGGAGGGAGGGAGGGTGGCAAAGCATGTAAAAACAAAGGATTTATAGGCTGACTTATGGTGGGTTTTTGTGATTTACAGAGAATTTTGTATTTCTAAGTTAAACAATTCTGTATTGTTTAAAATTTTTTTACAATGATCTTGAGCATCTTTAGTAATCAGAGAAAACTGGATTAAAAAAAAAAGTCCCACTTCTCTAAGCACGCCCTTCAGGTGTGCAGGTGTGTCAATGATGGGGGGAGTAGGGGAAGAGTGCCAACACACAGATCTGTGTGCACACGTGCTCACACACACACACACACACACACAGCCTCCTGTTTGATTTAGTCGAGGCAACTGAAACTTAGCAGGAATGAAAGCTGGGTCTGGCATTAGCCACCCTAACACTGCTTCCCTTGGGCCTTTGAGTTCCTAAGAGGAGGGTGGCGGGACCCAGCTGCTGGTAATGCTGCCCTCACAAGTTTAGGAACTTGAAGATGATGCCTTCACTTCTGCTCAAGGGAATGTTGATAATCATTGGGTTCTCTTAACACTAGTCTCTATGGCCCCTATGTGTGAATTCCAAGGGGCATGCCCTCTGAACAGATTGAGAAAAGGGGCCCCTTCTGTGTGGACATGGTTTGGCAATTGAGTTGGGGGTTGGATTTCAGCCCATCCATTCACTTGTCTCCACCAGATGTCTGTGCAGTCTACATCCTGAACAACTGCACATGGTGGCCCTGTCTCTTTGACATTAAACTAAACTCACCTTCACATCCTCTTCTGGGAGAAAAACAATTATTGTCTTGCACATCCCTGTGCAGTACATCTTTACTGATGCTTTTCCTCCCTGAACCTCAAGAATGCTCACACTCCACTCCCAGCAGTGTGGAGGGTCCCCAAACCAGGCTTGGACGTCCTTGCCTTGGGCGTCCATGAATGGGGCAGAGAGGCACCGTCCCTGGGAGGGAAGCTATCTACACCCTCCCCACGCTGGGATTCATTTCCAAACTCCTCACACAAGTCCTGTCTTTGATGCAGTCGAGCAGCCCCTGGACCACAGCAGCCTTCAGCAGCTTGTGTTCAGCAACTACATCGCAAGAGAGTTTCGAAGCAAGGACTTACATTCAGAGAGCATACCCGAGAAGGGGGATGATCCGAGGCTCAGGAAGAAGTTAACAGGTTGAGATAGACGGGGCTACATTTGTACCTTAACCAGAGAGAATAAATGTTTTCTTCCGTAACCTTTGTGCGTCCTCACACTCATTACAAAGAGACTAGACTAGGCTTCTGGGAGCCACCCTGGGACGGGGTAGAGGAATGAGGACAGAAGAGCTGAGACAGGAAGCAAGAGTTGTCTGAGGTCACCATGACTCCTGAAACTCCCTGAGATTGGGACCAGAACAAACATCTAGTACTTCTGAAATTAGAAATTAACCTCTGATAGTTAACGGATGTGATTTTTTTTTTTTGCCAAATGAGACATATTCTTAGAATGAATGTGAGGCCTCTTCCTCTTCATTTCTCATGGGGCCTGTCTAAGCACATCTATGGGAGAAACATTCCAATGGCATCCTAAAGGAGAGGATGTCATGGAAGCTAGGCTCTGCAGAAAAGGGCTGTGGTCCTCTAGTTAACGCTCCAATAAATCATGGCCCTTGATAGAAATAGTCCTGAGTGGCTGTGGAAGATCTATTTCAAATAAAGAGTTACAAGGATTCAATAATAATGACAGCAGGGGCATCACTCGCTCATACTCTGCCTTCAAGGAAACTAGCAAAGGATCCTCTTTATTCAAGGCACTCTGTCAGAGAAACACCAGGAACAAATACACGACATCCTGTTTATTTGAACACAGTTTCGGGATGGATTTCTAGCTGCAGGATGTGTGGCCACGTGGTATTTATAGGCCACTGAGGCTGCAAAGAAAATGGAAATAGGTAACAAAGCAGCCATACAGCTGACAGGCCAGTAGCAAGGACAGCAGCATTACCGGGCAAAGTGAGAGGACGGCAGGGACCACTTCCCCACTGAAGACAAGCCCAGGGTTGGCTGGTGAGCCCCTCTCAGTCCTTCTCTTCCCCATGGGTGATGATGTGCACCAGGTTCTTATAGTCCAAGTTGCCAGTCACATCCGGGGGGAAGGCAGCGAACATCTGGTCAATCTGTAATGAGCCAGCAGCACGTGCTCAGTGTGGCGGGATGGAAAGCAAGAGGGACCACCGTGTTTGGGTCCCCGTGCCGAGCCAGAAGCAGCAGGCCTGGGGTGGGTGTGGGGACACGACGCTTAGCTACCCCTCCAGGAAGGCCTTGTCACCCTGCTGCTGCAGAGAGCTGTCAGCCCCAAGGTCATGGCCTTCCTGGGGCAGCCCATAGCCAACTGATCAGGGTGGGATCCAACTTGGGGCCTCTCTCCATGGCTCCCTGGAGGTGGGGTGCAGCCAAGACACTCTTTGGGCCTGAGCTGAGGGTCAGCAGCTCCCTCTGTGCCTCCCTGCTCCCTTGCCCGCCCTTGCTTTTCTGCAGGTGCTGACCCCACAGGCTGTCCTACAGGGATGTTCCTGGGAACCCGCCTGTAGCAGGTAAAGTGGGAATGGCAAATGCATGTACACAAAGGGGCTAGGCAAGTTGTGTAAGGGAGCAAGGGGGCCTGGTGGGGACTGTGGCTAAAAGCAGTCGTACAACCCATCTGGGCAGAGCCAGATGAATGCGGCCAAATGGGCTAGGAGGTCAGACTTTTTGAGGGAATCTGACTCTTGGAGGGAAACAAGAAATCTAGATTCTTTTTTTTCAACATGCAATTTCCACATTTAAAAAGTATTGACTAGTTATTTTTTTAAATACCTCTCAGCCAAGGTGCCTGGGTAGCTCAGTGGGTTAAGCCTCTGCCTTCGGCTTAGGTCATGGTCTCAGGGTCCTGGGATCGAGCCCCAAATCTCATCGGGCTCTCTGCTCAGCAGGAGGCCTGCTTCCCCACCCCCTCTCTGCCTGCCTCTATGCCTACTTGTGATCTCACTCTCTGTCAAATAAATAAATAAAATCTTAAAAAAAAATAAAATACCTCTCAGCCAATACTAGCTAACACTTACTGTGCTTGTCATATGCTTCAACACTTTATACATCTTAACTGGTTTAATCCTCACAGCATACTACCAGGAAAGTTTTATTACCCTCCCCACTTTATAGATGAGGAAACTGAGGCACAGGGAGGTTAAAGAGCTTGACCCAAGTCACCAAGCTGGTAGGAGGTGAAGGCAGGCTCTTTTAAGTGCTTGAGTTTCAGGGGGAAACCTAAATACAATGTTTAGTGAAATGTGAAAACTGATGGCTTCAAGCCTGAGAAGGGGCCATTTTCTTTTTTTCTTTTCTTTTTTTTTTTTAAAGATTATTTATTTATTTATTTGAGAGAGAGGCAGTTAGAGAGCATGAGCGAGGAGAAGGTCAGAGGGAGAAGCAGACTCCCCGTGGAGCTGGGAGCCCGATGCGGACTCGATCCTGGGTCTCCGGGATCATGACCTGAGCCGAAGGCAGTTGTCCAACCAACTGAGCCACCCAGGCGTCCCGCGGGACCATTTTAAATACTTCATGAATAATATCAACAGGGCCGTTGATATTATTAACAGGACTTTGGGCGAATTAGCAAAAATGCCCCATCTTCGAGGCCTATTATTGCCTCCTACCAGAAAAAGTTGTACATACAGCTTTAAAAAAAATAAATAAATAAAATTACAACGGGACACTTTACTGCCATCTGCTGGAAAACAGTTGCAACCAGCAGGTAACTCTGCAGTGTATTTTAGGAGCGCAACAGCCAGAAGAATTGCACAGTGCGGAACCTACATGACAATATGTGGCACCCTGCAAACCGCCCTCACTCCATCAGGAAATTGGTGCTCAAACCAGGGCTCCGAGCACTGTGAAGAAGGTGGACCTAAAGTCAGACAGGCCTAGGTTTGAATCCAGGCCCCAGCATTTAGAACTGGTGGTGTCCTTTCAGGCAAGCAACTACCTTCCCTGGGCCTCAGTTTCCCCATCTATAAAGGGACAATACTACTAGTCCCTACTTCATAGGGTGGTTGAGAGAATGAAATGAGGTAGGGGGCCCAGAAGCAGGTTCTCTGTCCGTGTGGGGTCAGGGGTGTTTTAGGAAAGAGGGTCACACAGGAGCTGAGGTGCATTTGTGTCCAAGATGCCGTTACCTCCTCTTTGGAAAATCTCTCTGCCTGTGTGGTCAGCATCTCCCGAACACTGCCAAGAAAGAACAGCAGGTGTTGGCACCGGGGGTGTCTATGGGAAGCAGGGAACCCCCATGTCCTCCCCTACACATCCCACTCACTAATCAGCCTTGAGCACCCCTTTGCCTTCGGGGTCGAACACTTTGAATGCGTTGAGAATGGTCTCCTCGGGGTCTGCCCCTGAAAGAGAGAACAGGGTTGAACATGCCATGGGTGGCCAGGGACCCGTGGTACCCCAGGAGGCAGGACCCAGCTCCCTCTAAAGATGGAGGGGCCAAACCCAGGCTGTTTTGCTTGGAGGAAAGGCCCTGCCTTCTTCTGAGCGCTGAACCTTGGTAATCGGAAAGAGTGGGCTGGGAATCCAGTTACTTCTGAGCAAACCCGTGCTGAAACGTGAATCTAGATTTAGCAAGACTGGGATTCGAATCCTATCTCCAGCATTTGCTAGCTGTGCGGCCATGGGCAAGTGGTTTCCATCTCTGAGCCTTAGACGAGGGGTAAGAAGAGAACCTACCTCCTAGAGGCTAAACGAGGGAATGCATCCAACGTGCGTGGCATGAGGTCTGGTTCAGGGTAAGCCTTGGAGCAATGGGAACCTCTGCTTTTATTTTTTCTTCCCCCAGGGTTACTCTGCCTTCATCTCCTGCCAACCCTTGTCTGCCCTCCTGGTGCTTTAATTCATGCCCAAAGATGAAGATACACACACACACTCACAGATGCACAAATGCAGACACACATACACGAATATACATGTATGGACTTACACATGAACTTACCCTTAAGTTTCTCCCCAAACATTGTTAGGAACACAGTAAAGTTAATTGGACCTGGAGCTTCCTTGAGCATTTCATCAATTTCCTCATTTTTCACGTTCACACGCCCTACGGCAGGAAACACACAGTCAGGGCCCCCCAGGCTGGGTCAGAAACAGCACTGAGGACCCTGGCATCTGCCCTCGTAATTACAATGGAGGGAATCTAGAATAGGGACAATCAGAGATGGAATGGGCACAATCAGATTCACTGGAAAAGATGTTCTCCACAGTGCCATTTATATTAGCCAGACAGCTGGAAACAACCCAAACATCCAATGAGGGGAGGGGCTAGCTATTTTTATAATAGGGTCTTCAGAACCCAGAACATTTTTTTATTTTTTTAAATATTTTATTTATTTATTTGACAGAGAGAGAGATCATAAGTAGGCAGAGAGGCAGACAGAGAGAGAGGAGGAAGCAGGCTCCCCGCTGAGCAGAGAGCCCGATGTGGGACTCGATCCCAGAACCCTGAGATCATGACCTGAGCCGAAGGCAGAGGCTTTAACCCACTGAGCCACCCAGGCGCCCGAGAACCCAGAACATTTTAAACAGATATTTTAACTTTTTACTTAAATGGGAAATGCTCCCATTATAAATTATCCCTCTCAGTTGGAGGTGAGAGAGACAGATCAGAATCACCTGAGGGAACTTTTTCCGATTATAACTGCTGTAACCCACACAGCCTTGGAGATTCTGGTACTAGCATCGGCCACAAGCCCATATAGCACCTTTGTGCAAATTTTTAAAAGCCACTCCTTCTTAAGATAATTTATGTTTTAAATAAAAAAATCTACAGTGGCTACAGACATGAATAGTAATCTTTAGAATGGTGTAGTGCACAACCTGCGCAGCTGTTCATGGTGGCCCTGAGTTCTAGGAGTGGGAGTGGAGGGGGGTGAGTGGTTGCAGGTTGGACACATGTATTTTGAAAAAGCTCCATATACTCATGCTCACACTGTTGAGATGTTAAAGAGGTGAATCCAAAATAGAATGATTCTAATCTTAAAACAACCACCACAAAAAACCAGATGTACCCAGAAAAGACTTAGAGGCTGAAATGTGACAGTGAAATGTGACCTAATGGTTAAGTTTTCTTCTTTATACTTTTCTGAATTTTGCAAATTTTCTATAGCGAGCTGGCATTGCATTCAAAATCACAGAAAAAATATTTTAAAAGAAAAATGAAAAATATGTGAAGACACTTAAAGCCTCAACACTTCGCTGTCTTCCGAAGCTTGTCTTAAAGGCCAGCCATGATTGAGCTGTTTCTTTGAAAAATGACAAGCTCTTGACCTTTACAGTGGTCCTCCCTTCCACCCCTCAGGAGGGTGGGATAAGGAGACCCTCCTGCAGGCCTAGTGGGGGGACATACCAAGAGCAGCAAAGGTGTCCCTCAAATCATTCTTGTCGATGAAGCCATCCCTGTTCTGGTCCATGATGGTAAAGGCCTGTGGAAGGGGGGAGGTTGGCTGGTCAGCCCAGGAGACGTTGAATGGAAGAGCCCAAGAGACTGAGCTATGGACTGGGGGAAGTGAGATTCTGGGATTCAGGGAGCATGAAGGCCATGAGATCGAGAGTCAAAAATTGGAAACTGCCTGGCCGTTCCTTAAAATGTTAGGCATGGAGTTACCATAGGATTCAGTAATTCCAGGGCTAGGCGTTTACCCAAGAGAACTGAAAACATCTGTCCCCATGGAAACCTGTGCCTGACCGTCCTAGCAGCTTTATTTACAATAGCCCCAACCTGGAAACCGCCCACGTGACCATCAACTGATGGATGGATCCACCGTGGTCCAGCCATGTGATGGACTCCTCCTGAGCGAGAAGAAGGAAGGGGAGCCCGACACCTGCTGGAACACGGAGGAGGACTGGCTCAGGACACTGCGTGAGAGAAGCCATGGCAAAAGGCCACGTGCTGTACGATGCGTTTCCACGAAATGCCCAGAACAGGCAAATTCATGGGGACAGAAAATAGATGGGCGGTGGCCAGAGAGGCTGGGGGAGGAGGGGCAAGGGGAATGACTGCTAATGGGTACGTGGTTTCTTTCTGGGGTAAGGAAAATGTTTGGGGGTCACAGCTCTGCGACTTCAGTAAATAACCACCAAATTGTGCTCGTAGCATACAAAGGTGAATTTGGGGTTGTGTGAATTACATCTCCACGAAATTGTTATTTAAAAAATCAAGTTAATACCCGGGTCTCCTCCCCCACCCCGACCCCTACCACCAGAGCCCAGTTATCTATAAAATGGGGCTGGTAATCTTTCCCCAGGGAGCACCCAAGAACACTCCCAAGAGCCTTTTAAATGCCCAGGCCAATTTGCAAACGACTTCTCATTTGCATGTTTTTTTGAGTTCATTGCAGCTGTTTCTGAAAGTATCTTCACCCCCTCCCCGCCCCCCAGCTGCTGATCTCATTCCAGAGATTGGGACAGGGTGAGGGGGAAGGGGCGTGGCGTCTTCTCCCTGCAAGGTGACAATTTCAAGTTCAGATATGAATATTTCGTCCTGGGAATTCTTTCCCTGGTGGCCTATGGGACACAACATTCCTGTGATCTGAACATTAGGGAGGACAAAGAGTACAAGTGTTCACGTCCCACTTGGAGCCCCAAATTGTTTCCCTTTTGATACAGAACCCACCTGGCTCTGCAGTGTATTTTCCTCTAAAGGCCCAGGTGGGAGTGTGGATGACTCAGTGTGAGCCATCATGACTGCTGGAAAATTAATTCAGAGTCTATCCTTCTAAGCCTGCGGGCAGTGGCTTAATTTGGCCCAATTGGTACTTAGGTTTACTTAATAAGGCTCACTCCCATAGAATGCGATGGCGTTTCCACCTGGCTTCTGTTCAACAATGGGGGACTATATAATTTAAAATCCAAGAGATACTCTTTATCATCTCTCAGTTTGGCAGAAATAATATTTTAGGCTATTAATACCCAATGTTGATGGAGATATAGGGGGGAAAAGGCACTTTTTCCTTTCGAAAAGGCTGATGGGGGCAGGGATTAGTACAGCATTTCTGGAGGGCCGTTGGGTCTGGTTTTCAGTTCCTTGACCCAGCAGTTCTGCTTTTAGGAATTTGCCCCAAGGAAACAAGCAAAGATGTGTTATTCATAATTGTAAAACAGTCTAAACAAAGGTAACCTGCAACCGTAGGGAGTGGTTTCAATAAATGATAGGAAATGTTGATGAGGAATTGCCCAAAGAAAAATAGCAAAATAGTTTAAAAGTATATAAGCGTAATACAAAAATGACAATATCAGAATGTTAACTGATTATGTCTGGGTGGTGGAATTGTAGGTCATTTTTATGTTCTTCTTTGTGCTTTTCTGAATCGCCCCACCTCCCCCACCCCGCCCCGGCCAATATTTTCAACAAGAAACGTGCTTTACTTTGATGATCGGGAAAAAATATTAAAAATAATTTCTTTAAATAGTCCACGCACATGTTGAGGCGGGATCTGGCGTTGTTTGGAGGATTAAAAACATCTAGCCCAGAGGTTCCTGCCGGGAGCGTTCTAACAGGTGGGAATCTCCCTCTGGGTGGATTTTTCAACAGCTGCACCCACCTCCTTAAATTCCTGGATCTGGGTCTGTTCGAACATGGAGAACACGTTGGAATTGGCGCCTTCTGCTCTCTTCTTGGCTTTCTTTGGTGCCTGGAGGGGGTTGCGGGGGAGCATCAGTGAAAGGAGTCAGAAGCTGGGGAGTTAGAGAACTAGGTCAGGTGGTCCCATCTCTGAGCGGGCCTCAGCTGCTCATCTGTGAAATGGGGGTAAGAGGCCCACACTCATCTTGAAACGGCGGTACTGGAGGGATCAGAGGACACAGAATAACGTGTCCCCAAGCATGCTGGCTCTGGTGGAGTGTTCGAAACTATAAGCCTTGCAGAACCTCCTTTGCAAACTAGGGGAGGTGGGGATGCCTCTCCCAGGAAGAGCCCCAGCAGGATCCAGCCGCCTTTGTTTCAGTGCGTGTCACAAAATTTCCATAATGCACAGGAGAAGGATTGATTGAAGGCGGGATACGTCAGGCTCGCTAAACCATGAGGGATACCCTTATGAAACGACACTTTTTCAGGGTGTTAAAACCTATTCCCCCCCTCCCCCATTCTCCTTTGATCCGGGTGGCAGCAAAATCTCCAAATCTCCGCTCTAAAGGTTCTGTCCTTGCGTAGGCAAACAGTGCAGAGAAGAGCAAGTTAACTTTTGTCCCCACCCTGCTCCGTGTGAAATAGAGCAAATGCTTGAACACCATCCATACGTGATTTCATTTAATCCCCCAGTCAACTAGATGTGATTTTGGTAAAGATTTTATTTATTTATTTGAAAGAGAGAGACTGAGAGGGGAAGAGAGGGAGAAACAGACTCCCCAGTGAGCAGGGAGTCCTACGCAGGCCTCGATCGCTGGACCCCAAGATCATGACCTGAGCTGAAGACAGACTCTTAACTGACTGATCCACCCAGGCGCCCCGCTACTACTACCATAGCCATTTTACTGGAGAGTCAGCCTGGGCTCAGAGAGGTTGGGTCACTTGCCCAAGGTCACACAGTCACAGAAAGGCAGAGCTGAGTTGCGCTCTGGAGTCTGTGCTCCTAACCATTCCCCCAGGCTGGCCCTGGTTTGGCGGCTTCCTGCTTTGGGAGGGAGGACACCTAACCAAACAACCCAGGGAGACAGGTTTTAAATTTGCAAGTTCAAAAGTGAAAACAAAAAGATTCTTTTCCCCAGCTGCCTGAACAAGAGAAAAGAATTACAATTTGATCCTTAAAAGCGTTCAATCCTATTTTGCAAGCCCTGGGAGTTATTGATTCCTCGAGAGGTCAGTAGACAAGCCATAAAAAAGCCAACTCTCTTATTTTGTTTTTGCGAGTCCCTGGGAGCTGCTGTTATTTGTGGCTTATCGGGGCATTGATTGGGGTTCCTCAGTGCGCACATACCAAGCACTGCTTTTTTCACCAGGGTCTGGGCCCTCAAAAGCCACCTTTTGCTCCCTCCCTCCTTGTCCTCTGCTCACAGGTGCTGTTTCCTAACCCCCACCCCCACGCCCTGTGGCATCACACCTTAGAGCCCTCACTACTCACCATGTTGGAAAGGACACAGCACTGCTTCCCCAGAAGAATCCCTCGGGCTGCCTAGCTCTCCTCAGCTGGGGAACAATAAATACTTCCTCTCCATGTTTAAAAATAACCCCATGACCACTTTTGGCAGTAATAGGTGAGGCAGACACCACCTAAGCCCCCTCCCCCCCCAAGCCCATGCCGTTCTTCTGAAGTAAGGGGAGCTCACTCGCCACCCAGTGACACATGAGACCCAAAAAGGCACTCAAGGTTAAAGAGACAGGCGGCTGGGTCACAGGGAAAGATGCTGCACGCTCTCGGCAACACTTGGGCGGCAGGCACTTGTGCTTGTCAATTTTGAGAAAGAAAACTGCAGAGAGGAGACTGCTACAATTCTCTGACATGATCAGGGTCCCACCCCAGGGCCTTTGCACCTGCACTTCCCTCTGCCTGGAGTGTTTTCCCATCAGACCTCTGTGAGGCTCTGTCCCTCACCTCCCTCAGATCTTCGCTCAGATATTCCCTCCTCAGTGAGACCTCCCCATCACCCTGTTTAAAATAGCTGCTCACCCTCTGCCTTCCCAAACCCCTTCTCTGCTTTGTTTTTCTGCAGAACACTTATCCCTTTCTGACATACTATGGAATTCACTTATTTATTTTGTTCAGTGTCAGTGGCTCCTAGCTCAAGATGGGTGCACAGCAGCTGCTCAATGAATACTTGTTGATTGAGGAAATAACATCTTTCACTTACCAAGCGCTTGCTCTGTGCCAGGAACCATGCACACATGTCTCATGCTCATAGTTCATTTTCCAGACATGCTGTGGGTAGAGACCACCTTATCCTCTGTGTCCCCAGCTTTCATCCCCCCACTGTGTGCCAGGCACCGTGTGGGGGAGACTGCTGCCCAGTGACCAACTCCCTGCCGTGGTGACACTGTGAGTAAGGAGTAGATGGACAGAGATACTAAGACATGCATAACCCAGATAATTTCAGGTAGTAACTCATCCTACATAGGAATAAGATAGATGTGGAAGTAACATGCAGGAGCTGCCTCCCGTTGGCTCGAGGGTCCTCTCTGAGCAGAGACTGGAAGAGAATGCTCCTAGCAGTGGGGACAGTAAAAGCCTCGGAGCAGAAGGTGAATTGATTGGCTTCTTTGAGGAGCAGAAGGACCTGTGTGGCTGGAGCTGAGGGAGTGAGGGAGTCGGGGGTACCAGGTGAAGCCAGCAAGGTAGGCGAGCTGATCACAGGCTTGGGATTTCATTCCAGATGCAAGGAGAGCCCTAAGGGAGTTCAGAGCAGGAGACCCTTTGTCTAACCTGTCCTGGGGGCTGCCAGTGCCCCGGGACATACTGAATTGGGAACAAGACCAACAAGCACCACCATGGAAGGAGAGACCCTATCAAGCAAATGAATCTACAGATACCTTCTCAGTTGCTCTGATGTTCTGGAACCTTCCATGGGTAATGACGGGAGAAAACTGACAAGACCCTTGGCTCCCAGGAATGAACAAACTAGTTAATAAAGGAGTAAGGTAGACTCTGCCCTTCTGGCCTGAGTGGGGGGTTGTTAGAATGTCTCCATTCAACCTGAGAAGGTTTGAAGCAGGAAGAGTGGAGTGATGTAGCCCGCAGGCTGGGAAAGCAGATAAAATTGCATTTGAACCTGAGCTCTGTGTGACCTTGGGCAAGTGACTTCACCTCTCTCAGGAAGGATAAAAAGACCTTCCTTATGAAGCTTGGGGCAGGGTGAAGAGAGATGAGGCCCAAGCAGGCATCACTCACCACCCCTCTCAGCTGAAAACAAAATTCAATTTTGAGGGCACAAACCCAGGAACCATTTATTGCTGTGACAAAAAAAGATGTGAATTTTTTTTTCCCTCTTTCCAGTCACACGTGCGTCAGAATTACCCAGGAGCATCTTCCGACAGAATCTTTGGTAACAAATGTTAAGGTTTTCTGTGCGTGTGCAAGTGTGTGTACACACACACCAGAGTGGGCACACACACACGCACAAAGACATAACCACGTATCCGTGTGCATACACACTCATGCCTGTGCACACAGCTCAGTCAAGAAGAGCTTTTCTGTCCAAGATTCTCTGACAACCCTAGAATAAATGTTTCCTTAGCTAATAGGCATACCATGGATTTTCGTTAAAACCCTTGTGTGAACAGTCAGGGCCGATAAACGGCCAAGCAACATGGTTGTTGCAGCCGCTGTGGCTGTGCAGAATGTGGTGGGGGTGGGGAGCCCCTGGTTCAGGGGTTCGGATGGGCTCAGGCCCTCCAGAGGTAGGTGGGTATGTCAGTGTGCCCCTGAAGGGCACCCACACAGCTAGTCCTCGGTGGACATGTTTTATTCAGCTGGATCTTTGGGAGGGGTTACTGGGGGAGAGTTCTGGTTCAGTAGCTAGAGATGCAGGGTCTCAAACAAGGCTGTAAACTTCCTGGGACCTCAGATTCCTCCTCAGGAAAATGGAGACCATAATAGTGCACACCCCATAAGGCTACTGGGGGGTGAGTGAGATTATGTGTGTCAGGTGGATTCTGGGAACATGGCGACCTGAATAGCACGGAGCCCCGGGGCTGCTGGGACTTAGGGCCCATAGGTCGTGTGTCAGGCCTTGGGATCTGTTGAGAGAACTGGAGACCCAGAGGTGCCCCCCCTGCCAGTGGCTTGGTCACCACTGAGGAGCCCCCCGGAGCCCTGGGACAAAGTCCTAGGAGTGGAGAATCTGGGAAGACTTGGGGTTTGGGTCTATGTAGACTCTCAGGCATTTCAACATTAACCTCAAGAGCGTGTTGGAGAGGGATGCTTGGGTGGCTCTGTTGGTTAGGTGTCTCCCTTCGGCTTAGGTCAGGATCCCAGAACCCTTGGATCGAAGCCCCCATCGGCTCCTTGGTCATCGGAGAGCCTGCTTCTTTCTCTGCCTGCTGCTCCCCATGCTTGTGCTTGCTCTCTGACAAATAAATAAATTAAATCTTTAATAAATAACATCTTTAAAAAAAAGAGAGAGAGTGCATTGGAGAGAGTGGGTGGGCTGGAACCTCTCTGTCCTCAAGGCTGAGGTGGCTACATCTTACCTATGAGCTGTAGGCTCACAAACCTGAGACCCCCCTCGAGACCCTCTACCTTTCTACTGCCTGTGGGATTCCTATGGCTAAGAAGTGTTCCCCAATCACGCAAATCCCATGGAGCCAAAGAGAAAAATAACTAGCCCACCTGAGGTACTCAGAAGCCAAAGAGAAGAAGGCCGGGCAGGTGAATCAGAATAGCAACTTTGAGGGGTGCCTGGGTGGCTCAGTGGGTTAAGCCTCTGCCTTTGGCTCAGGCCATGATCCCAGGGTCCTGGGATTGAGCCCCGCATCGGGCTCTCTGCTCAGCAGGGAGCCTGCTTCCCTCTCTCTCTCTCTCTCTCTGCGTGCCTCTCTGCCTACTTGTGATCTCTGTCAAATAAACAAATAAAATCTTAAAAAAAAAGATTTCACTTCACAATGTAATCTTTAAAAAAAAAAAAAAAAAAGAATAGCAACTTCTAAAACAATCAGAAAACAAACCCAGTTAGTGTTGGTTTCCTATTGCTGCTATAAAAATATTATCATAAATTTGGTGGCTTCAAACAGCACCAGTTTACTATCTCACCCATCTTGAGGTCAGAAATGGAAACTGGGTTGGCAGGAGTGGAGAATCCTTTCCTTGCCTTTTCCAGAACCTGCCCACATCCCTTGGCTCATTTGGGGGCCACATCCCTCCAGTCTCTGACTCCAAACTCTCTGATCCTCCTACCTCTCTCCCGTCTTCTAAGGATCCCCTGTGACTCTACTGGGTCCACCTGGATAATCCAAGATACTTCCCCAGTTGCGCCATCCGTAACCACATCGGCAGAAGTCATGTAGGCTAACATAGTCACGGGTTCCAAGGATTAGGATGTGGATGCCTTTGGGGAACTTTAATGCCACCCACATATCACATCTAGAGAAACAGAGCAGCTGGAGAAAAGCAGATCAACCGCTGAGTAATATTAATTACAACAATAAAACTTAAGTTAAAATTCATGCAACTATACACCAGAAAAAGGTCAATTGTATTGAATGGTAATTTTAAAAAATTACCCATTGACAATTTCAAGAGAAGAGGTAGAGGAGAGGGGGAAAAAATGTAAGTAGTGCTTGTAGATGGACTCTGCTTTTAAGCAAGAATGATTCTGATCCCCAATTTGAAGGATATTAATTTACTTAAATATTTACTGAAGCCTTACTATGTGCTGGGCCCTGTTTCCAGGGCCTGATATCAGTAAAACTTCATTCAGGTAAGTGGAGACACATATATAATAAGGCTGGGAAGAGTGGGTAGTTATCTTCAACTGTAATATGGTACAATATTCTCCTTTAAAAATGTAGCAGTGTATTAATTTGATTTTTTTTAAAAACCGAGTATGTGGTTTACTCCCTAAAACTAAAACAAAATAAAACAAAACACCTAGGGAAATTCAAGTGAAACTCTATAAAGTGATTTCCTAGAGCTTTAAGACCTGATTTCCAAGCTAAAAATTAAGTGGATGAATTGCAAAAATTGGGTGGTCCCTACTTCAATCCAAATACAAGATTTGAGTTCAGGCCAGCTTGCCTGTGTGATCTTCTGCAGTTTCTCCCAAGTCTCAGTTTCCCCATCTGTAAAATGGGGATAATAATAGCACTCACCTCGTAGGGTTTTCATGAGGTTTGAATCAGAGAGGCCATTGTGAGCACTCTATAAATGCTAGATGCTGGACTGGTTTTTAGACCGCCACTTGGGTCCAGGAAGTTTCCAACCTTTTCCCAGGCCTAGGGGCAGGAATCTTTGAAAGGGAGACAGTCTTTTTTCCATTGACCATTTGGAGCCTCGCCATGGAGCACCAGGGAGTGTCTCAGGGTCCATGTCACCATGTGAACTTGGATTTAATGCCTTTGCCTTGTTGACTGTGTTTTCAGTGGGTAGAAGGGAGGCTTGCGATGAGGGAGACAGGTAAGGAATACTTGTATTTCTGGAAGGCTTTGATTCCCACTTTGCTAATCACTGCTACTTTTGGTCTCCTCCTTCTCCTTTCCCTCCTCCTCCTCCTTCTCCTTTTCCTCCTCCTCCTCCTCCTTCTTTTTTAAGGGTTTTATTTTTTATTTATTTGAGAGCGAGAGAACGAGCAGGGGGAGGGTCAGAGGGGGAGGCAGAGGGGCAGAGGGAGAGCTGCTGAACAGGGAGTTGAAGCAGGGCTTTCCTGATGTTCTCCTAAAGTAAACATTAACATTTTAAATTTCAGGGCCACCTGCGTGGCTCAGTCGGTTAAGCATCATCTGACTTCAGCTCAGGTCATGTTCTTGGGGCCCTAGGATGGAGTCCTGTATCCAGATCCCTGCTCAGCGGGGAGTCTGCTTCTCTCTCTCTCTCCCTCTGCCCCTTCTCCCTGCTTGTGTTCTCTCTCTCTCTCTCAAATAAATAAATAAAATCTTAAAAATCTTTAAAAAATTTAAAATTCAAAATGATGCACTGTCAAATAGGCAAAATGAATCTACGGAGTTCCTGGGTTTAGCAAAAAAAAAAAAAAAAAAAGAACAGTTAAATCAGAATTTGAGATAAACAACGAGTAATTGGGGGTTTGGGGGGCACTGGGGATATTCTGTATCTTGATCTGGGGGCTGGTTCCACAGATGTACTGTGTTTGGGAAGATTCGTGGAGTTGGGCTTCTCCGTCAGTGCCCTTCTCTGTGTCCCTGTTACATGTCCACAAAAAGTTAAATCGGTGCTATGTGAATGAGTGTATTCTTTTTTTTAAAAAAGATTTTATTTATTTATTTGACAGTCAGAGATCACAAGTAGGCAGAGAGGCAGGCAGAGAGAGAGAGGAGGAAGCAGTCTCCTCACCAAGCAGAGAGCTCAATGTGGGGCTCGATCCCAGGACCCTGAGACCATGACCCAAGCTGAAGGCAGAGGCTTTAACCCACTGAGCCACCCAGGCGTCCCTGAATGAGTGCATTCTTAATATAAAACAATTTGAAATACCACAGAAATATATCGACTACAAAGCTTCCTTTCTGTCACTGTAGCCAAATCCTCCCTGGAGAGAATGAATGTCTTTGTGTGTTTGGTATAAAGTCTTCCAGACTATATGTTTTTGCCTTTGTGTTTTTATAATTTTTTATTTTATTTTAATTCCAGTGTAGTGAACATACAGTATTCTGTTAATTTCAGGAGTACAATATAGTCATCTAACAATTCTGTGTATTACTCAGTGCCCATCGTGATAGGTGTGCTCTCAAACCCCTTCACCCCCTTCCCCCACCCCCCCCCACCCCGGTAACCACCAGTTTGCTCTCTGTATATAGTTTAGAGTCTTTCTTTTGGTTTGTCTCTTTTTTCTCCTTTGTTCATTTTTTTTCTTTCTTAAATTCCATATATGAGTGAAATCATATAGTATTTGTCTTTCTCTGGTCTATTTTGCTATACTCTCTAGATCCATCTGTGCTTTTACAAAGGGCAAGATTTCATTCTTTTTTGTGACTTTTTTATGGCTGCATAATATTCCAGTGTAGAGAGGTATATACACACATATGTAAACCACATCTTCCTTATCCATTCATTTGTCAGTCGTCACTTAGGTTGCTTCCATAATGTGGCTATTGTGAATAATGCTGCAACAAAGCCTAGGGGCACGTGTATCCCTTCAAATTAATGTTTTTGTATTCTTTGGGGAAATACCCAGTAGTTAACTGATCACTAGATCATAGGGCAGCTCTATTTTTAATTTTTTGAGGACCCTCCATACTGTCTCCTACAGTGGCCACACCAGTTTGCATTCCCACCAACAGGGCGCGAGGGTTCCTTTTTTTCCACATCCTCACCAATACTTATGTTTTCCAGACTCTCTCTCTATATATACATATATGTGTGTGTATATATATATATGTGTGTGTGTATATAAATATATATATGTATATATATATAAAATATATATATAAGCATATATATTTTATTTATTTATTTGACAGACAGAGATCACAAGGAGGCAGAGAGGCAGGCAGAGAGAGAGAGAGGAGGAAGCAGACTCCCTGCTGAGCAGAGAGCCCAATGTGGGGCTCGATCCCAGGACTCTGAGATCATGACCTGAACCGAAGGCAGAGGCTTAAACCCCTGAGCCACCCAGGTGCCCCTCCAGACTATATTTTTAATCATTTGCTTTTTTAACCTGAGTTGCCCCTGTGGGAAACTGCATGTCTCTTAAGTGTCTAGGGCAACGAGCTTTTGCCTATGTCCACACTGTGTCACCACCCAAGTCAACATAGAACATTCCAGCTCCCAAAGCTTTCCCTAGTGCCCATCAACATCCCCCCACCGTAACCTTTTTTTTTTTTTTAAACTCTAGCAGTGTAGATTCATTTCAGCATTGTGGAACTTCATAACATTCCTTCTAGACTTGCTTGAAATAAAATTTCCATTTTAGAATTCACAGAAAAGTTGCCATGTTCCCATATACCTCCCCTCAGTTTCTCCTAATGTGGGACATTGGTGCATGACTATTAACCAAACTCCAGAGTTTCTCTGGATTTCTCTGATTTTTCCACTGCTGTCGTTGTTTCTGTCCCAGGATACCACCTTGCATTTCGTGACCCTTTCTCTCTCTCTCTCATTTGTACATGCAAATAGACATTTGTTCACACTGATATCATGCTACATATGTGCATAACATACAAATACACTTTATCACACAAATGGTAAAACACACACACACACACACACACACACACACACACGCCACTTGGGCCTTTCCACTTCAGGACATGCCTTGGAGACCTTGAGAGGAATCCTGGCCCTCACCTCACTAATGAGATGGGATGCATGTCTTCCCCTCTGTGCCCCACTGAGGGGCTGGCGACAGGGCTGGGTCATGCAGCCAGCCCACTTAGTACATGCTCTTTAGAACGCCAGCTGAGCAGGGCGCCAAGAACAAAACAAAAACTCAACAAACTTTTTTTGGAAAGGATTAGCTGTATTTTTAAAAAGGTTTAAAACAGTCATTGTGGGGGAAAATCAGAACATCGTGGGATGTTCTTACGCTAGTTTGACCATTACGCACCGTTTTTAATCTTCCATTTTATATGAGGCTGTGGGAGTCAGCGTCTTTTCTGTTTTTAGATTTTTCAGAAGTTTTAATCCAGCCCCAGCTGGGGGTATTTTAAAATTAATTTATTTTGTAGGGTGTTTTCTCCTCTCTAGCTCCTGGATTTCAGATCCAAGCCGTTATGCCCCACCTTGTAAGGTAAACAGGAAAGCCTTCTCCATATGGTTGTTTTATAAAATTCTTTGACAAATCAAATGAGTTCATATATTAATATCAGTGAGTTAAAGAGTTAATCTAGTAACACATTAAAATTTAGGACAGAGCCTGGCTCAGAAAAGTGCCAGATATGTGCTCACTATGTTACCACTGGAAGTAACTGGCTTAGCGGGTCAACTTGCCTGGGGGCGTCATGTGCCTTTAAGGGGGGTGGTGAAGTCAACCCTCTCCAGATAGAACAAAGGCATACCAGGCCCTGCCAGCCCCAAGCCTGGTGGCTGATAGACTCTGTCATCAAGTGATATCACCTATCTCCCTGTGTCAGGGCCTGCAGGCGTCAGCGGGAGCCACCAAGTGGGGAAGGCAGCTTCTCCAGCAAGTCAGACATGGGGGGACCAGGCCTCGTGCCCAGTGGAGACGGGTCAGCCACATTAACGGGACACTCGCTGTGTGCAGAGTGCAGTTTGGGCAAGCGACATCATTTCAGCCTGCCTCAGTTTCCTCATCTGTGAAATGGGGAAAATAGTGGTCCTTACTTTCAACGTTCTTAGGAGATTTGAATGAGTATGAGTATAGTTAGCTGATATTTGGAAAGTGCTAGAACACTGCTGGGCATGCAGGGAGTGTTCAAGAAACTGTCAGGCCTTACTCTTGGCTGTCGCCTGGATCTGGGGAGATGGGAGTCAAAGAAATAACATGATCAAATACGAGTTCATTTTTTCTCTCCTTCCTCTCCCAAAACCTTTTTCTATTAACGACTTTACTGCTCTTTTAGGCACCCACACCAAAATCCTCAGCCATTTTCATTCTGCCCCATTGGTGACAAAGTCTATCTATTTTGCCTCTAGAATGTCTTTTTTTTTTTTTTTTTAAGATTTATTTATTTTAGAGAAAGTGACAGAGTGCGCATGAGTGGTGGGGCTGCATAGAGGGAGAGAAGCAGACTCTTTCCTGAGCCACTCGGGTGCCTTGCGTCTAGAATGTCTTGAAAATTCACTTCCCCCAGTCCTGTCCCATGTCTGTCCTACGTTAATAGATCTCTATTGGTTTGAGGCCTGTCCTCTTATGACTTTCTACCCCTATCTTTCACAACCCCCCAGTCTAAATACTTTCCTCCTTACCTCACTCTGATGATGACCCATACATGTTCCAGAACCCTCAATGGCTCCCCACCACATCAGGAAGAAATCTCCCCTCCTTGGCTCAACAGTGGAGATCTTTTACTACTTGACCCTGCTCTACCAGAATGGTGCAATGATTGAAAGCTGGGTTCCAGGTCAGCTCCTCTACTTCCTTAACTGTGAGGGCCCTGAACAAATGACTTAACCACCCTAAACCTCAGATTCCTTACTTGATGAACAGGGGAAACAGTGGTGCTGACCTCAGAAGATGGTTTTTAAAGTAAAACTAGAAAATTGTGATACTAATGATAGCAGCTAACATTTATTATGTGTTTACTCTGTGCTGGGCACTGTTCCAAGTGCCGTCCACATGGCAACTCCTGCCGTGTGTGTGAGGTGCTTTACATAATGCTGGGCATAGAGTACACACACGGTGAGTGTGTGTGTCTATATGCCTACACACGTGCATGTGTGTATGTGGTTATTATGGTTTACCTTTCCAGGCTCATTTACTGTTCCAGCACCCTCTGCTCCCATACATACACCTGCTAGGCTCCTCATACAGAGCTCTCTCGGGAAGATGCTCTGTGGCACCTGGAAAATGTGCTTGTTTTTTGAGTTGTTCCTCCTTCCATGACAGCTTCATGATGGAGAAAGGACACCCTTGAACTGGCTGAGTACAGCAGGCATGTGTTGGCTCCTGGAGGGGCTGTGAAGTCTGGTGGTGGGTCCTTAGGGATAGGCAGTAAAGACTGGGGATAGG
>PISX010007327.1:0-90000 GCA_004024625.1 Mellivora capensis | reverse complement strand
AAGATGGCTATCTGTAGTTTATATTCTATCATCTCTGATAATGGAACTGTTTCTTCTCCAATCCAGAACTAATCCATTTGTATCTTCTGGAGACCAGATATTTATAACTAACAAATGCTTCCTTTTAAATATAAAAGAAATCACTAAACTAACTCTGCATTTATGATTAATAATTTTCCTTCAACTGTTATCTATAAAAGATTTTTTTAGTGTTAGTAAGGCTAGAAATAAACAAGGCCAGTAACTAAGTGGATAATTGATAATTGACTTTTTGGTAAAGAGAATGACACATGAACTAAATTGTCATTTGGAGTTGATCTAACAGTGGGATAAATTTTGAGCTGATGACCTAAGTCCTGAATGTTTTAGACATCTCTGGAAAGATGAGCTGTAGGATATTGTACTTGATAAATAATGTATGACACAACAGTGACCCTCTATTAAATGTAAGGCAAGTAGGAAATGATACTTAAAAAGTTGGAAGACTTGGGCTGAATTTCATGAAGTTATGCTTCTGTCTGCCCCTTCTCAGTGTTAGCTAAAAATACTTCAAATTGAGAATAGGGATAGGACTTCTTGAGACGGCTCAGGACTGAAGACTTAAGGCTTACCTTGAGCTAGGTTTGGCACCAACACATAATTTCTCCAGACCATCTGGAGAATGGGGATGGTCACTAACAACTTGGAATGACTACTTATACAAAAATTACTAGTGCCCCCCCACAAATGCTGGCATCTCCAAAAAAATTCCTCCTACTTTTGGGGGTGTTGGTGGTGCAGCATACAAAGCAGGTAATTAACAGTTAGGCTAGCATGTAAGTCAGCCAAGGCTTTATCTGAATAGCACATCTTGCTTAAAAAAATGAAGTGTAAAATTCTAACTCAGGGAGAATACATGGTGGAGTAAGTTTCTAGGGAGAAGACTTGGATAGAGAAAGGAGGAGACAATAATAGGAAAGGGGAATACCAAATATAATCTTTTTCAGTATTCTAGATGCTACATAAGATTCCAGAATCTTATCCCTAACGTCCATCATAACACAAATTCTATAGGAAAACTTATATGTGAAGTAGACATGTAAGGCAATGCCACAGTTTTGTTGAGAGAATTTATTGTTGAAGAGCATCAAAATGTGAATTTGTGGTTTGTGACAAAGGAGGGGGATGCACCCTAACACAAGCACTAAGCAGTTCACTGAATTCAAATAAACTACGATTTCAAGCTGTCAGGAATTTTTTTCTCAAGGGAAAGGTGATAAAGGAGAAAGCAGTAAAAACCTCTGTTAGGAAAAGATAGACCAAGGGCGATGGTTTATGTTTAAAGGTTGACATGTGCTATAATATGGGTCTTATCAGTGGAGTCCCTGGACCACTGGGGAAAACAGCTACTGCATTAAAGTCTTTATATTTTCATTTTAGAAAGCAAAATTAGGATTGAGATAGAAAAAATGAATGAAAACTCTAAATGGGAAGCGGTTTTATATAAAATAGCATTAACTTTAAAAAATTATAAACAAAATTGCATAAAATTATGTTGATATGTGTAAGCTAGAGATTTGCATAGCATGTATTCTCTGCCGTACACCTTGATGATTCTTACTTTTAAGCGAGACACAAATACATATGTTTGTTGTCATGGGAACCATATTCCTGGGATACCGTGAAAGCTGCTTTTCCTCTTTTCCCTACCTTTGGAGTTCACAGTGGCGTAGGACTCAAATAACTTGAAATATAGTACTCAGCATCTGGATGGTCTAGATTTTCAACCACATGATTCTTAAGTGGAATTTCTCAGATTCACCTGAGAGCCTGAACTATGGATTTAGTGTGGAAAAACGTTCTAACTACAATCAACTGATTTACGAATGCATTTTGGAATACATTATTTTGTATTCTGAGTGTTTGTAAAACTCTTCTCTGTGCATTTATGAGAGACATGTAATATGTTGTTCTGTATCAGGTATAGCTATTTTGGGGACTGCAGATGCTATGACCATTTGGGCCTGTGGAAGGATGTTTATTTAAAATATTTAAAGCACAAAGCTTGCTCTCCCTCACTCTTGGCTAATGCCAAAAGAATTATATATCTCACTCCTGGCATTTCACTTGATATCTCCTTCTGGATTAGTGAGATAATTTTCATATTTATGGATTTGCTGAAAGCAAATTTTCCAACTACTTATACTTTAATGAGGAGATTTATTACTTTAATTTTTAAAAATTTCCCAGAGAAAGTTCCAAAAGTTCTCTTAGTCATTCTGGTCTCCCCAGACACTTCTTCACTTGCAATTACCATGCAGACCTACTAGAGTCAGCACCAATTTCCCTCATGTGATCCTAGGAATGGGAATCAATGCTCTGTTGGCACCCTGATGGTAAGGTGGCACAGCATTTATTCCCTGGCATTGGTGACCTCAATTAATTTCCTTGTGTACTTCAATTTTTTTAAAGATTTTTTTTCAAGTTCATATCCTAGTCCCTTCTTCCTTTTTATCACTTAGCTAATTAGAATCAGGTAGTATATCGTTTTTCCAGTGGCCAACAGATGAAGAGAAGGAAGTGGGGTCAGCCTCTCACTAGATTTCAGGCATCATCAAGATGTCCATATTCAACATCAACTATTGTTACCTTGTTTGGTGTCTCAAGTAGGAGCAAGGATTAAGAAACACAGATTACATATATCACCCCATAGAAAAGGGGCTTAAGACAGAAAATAAGTCCCTTGTTCCTTATATTCTGTGAGAAGCTTTTAAAAATTTCTAAAGAAGGGAAGTAGTACCATTTCCCTGATAATATGAGTTCACTTACTAGGGCAAATGAAAGAAAGATGTACCATTTTCAGTAGTCAGAAAATAAATTCCAGCTTGCACTTGAAATATGCTTCCTGGACAACTACACATGGTAGACAGATGGCTATTGTCATGAGAACCATCTCCCTGAGCTACTATAAAAACTGCTTTTTCTCTAATTTCCCAGCCGCAGAGTTCTCAGCCACTTAAAACTCAAATATACCTATGACTTAAAACTCAACTCTTTCCCATCTTACATATTCTTTTGCAATATAATCTTGCTATTCTTCCACCAAGGTGTAGAGTCTGTTTTTCTTTCCCTTGAATCTTGGCTGGCTTGTGGCAATTTTGTCCAACAATTAGTAAGTTTTTAGCTACATCATGGGTTAATTAGAATTTCTTTTATTCCCAGAACCTAACCACAGATATTGTGAAGATATATAAGCCAAGCTCCAAGCAGTTGTATCCACAGATTTGGCCACAGGAATTGAACCTGGTTTGGTAGATCCAGGGCAAGTGATGGTTCACACACTTGCTAATATTTTTGATTCAAGAACATTTGGAACAGATAATTTATTATTTTACTTAGGGCTTGGTTTCTGAAGCAAAAACTCGGAGAAACAAAAGGAATAGAAATATAAAGGTAGAGGCTAGAGTAAGAAAAGACTATGGCAAGTACGCAAACATGGCCATTCATGAAGACATACAGCAAAAATATGTTATGAGATCTTAGAATGCTCCACTCAAAAGAGAAGTTAGATCAAACTCCAATAAATAAGAAAAGGAAGAGGAATAAGAGGAACTATACTGAAAAGGACAAACCATAGAGATGTGTCCTCAGGAAATGACTAATTGAACTAAAAGTCCTCTGACCAGGGCCATCTGGTCTTAAAAGAAATTCAGTGGATGGAAGGAAACACTCAAAAACTGAGTGTTTTCACTGTGTATCTATTGTATTATACCTGAAAAAATACAATGCCAATCTATGTTTAGTAGTCATTTCTACACTTTTTAAAAAAGGTTTTATTTATTTACTTAAGAAAGAGGGGGAGAATGGGCAGGGGCAGAGGGAGAGAGAGTGAGAGAGAGAGAGAGATGCAGTCTCCCTGATGAGTAGGAAGCCTGACTCCAGGCTCTATCCCAGGACCCTGAGATCATGACCTGAGCCAAAGGCAGATACTTAACCAACTGAGACACCTAGACACTCCACATTTCTGCATTCTTTATGGAGTTTCGTAGCATAGACTTGGAAATATCTGGCTATTAAAGACTCAGCAATCTTACTGCAAGTCAACTAATGATCTTCCTTACATTTATTAAATATCATTATACTGTGTATTATATAAAGTGGTAAAATTAGACATGGGCCTTGAAATTCAGAAATTTAAAATTTTAGTCAGAATATTAAAGCACTCTAGGACTGTTGGAGACATGTAATAAGCCAATACACACACACACACACACACACACACACACACCATACACACACACATGCAGTCCTGAAATACAGGCTTAAAAAAGGGATTGCTTTTTCTACCAAGAGAATATTAGAGAAAAATTATATGAACTAATGTAAACCTTGATCCTAATAGCTTAAAATTTTAGTAGCTCTTATTAAAAGAAAAGGTGAGTTATCCAACAAAAGAATAGTGACAGCAGGAAACCCTAGAGAAAAATGTGGTAAAATGGAAGAGTGACAGGAATAAAGGTGACAATGCTTCATTTGTTCATTTTCTCACTCATTCATTCATTCAGAAGTGATTGAGTGCTGCAGTAGATTGTCTTATTTCATTCTCAGAGATAGCTACAACAATATTTCCCATCTTACATGCTCTTTTGCGATAATCTTGCTACTCATCTACTGAGACATGGAGTCTGTTTCTCTTCCTTTTGAATCTTGGCTGGCCTGTGGTAAGTTCATTGAACAGTATTGGTGGAAGTGATGCTTTGTAACTTCTGAGGCTGGGCTTTAAAAGATCTTTAGCTCTTGTCTTTGTTGTTTGGAACCCGACTACCATGCTGTGAAGAAGCCCAAGTAGCCCCATGAAGAGCCCATGTGAAGGAGAACCAAGTGCCCTGGCTAACAACTCCAGCCGAGCTCCTGCATGCCAACTGACAGTCATGTGAGTGAAGCCGTTTCATATCTTCCAGTTGCCCTAGTACCCTAGGTAACAGTACATGGAGCAGAAGAACTATCCAATAAAACCACAGAATCAAGAAACATTGTAATTTTTTTTTTTTTTTTTTACTTTAAGTCACTAAGTTTGGGTAAGTTTTGTTAGGCAGTAATATATAACTGCAAGTGCTTACCAAGTGCTGTCATGGAGCTAGCTGAAAAAAGTGAAGACACAACCTCTTTCAAGAAACTAGTAGGATTAATAGTCCAGTGGGAGAGACCTATATATTAACTATGCATATGATATAAGGTGATAAATTCAACAGTAGCATATTCTTATACAGACAGAACACAATGAAGCAGATGATGAATATATTCTGGGTAATTAGGAAGACTTCTAAGAGAAGATAACATTTAACCAAGGTATTTAAATAATGCATTTGAGATTGAGGGAATTGCATGCACAAATATGTGGAGGCATGAAGCACTATGTGTGCATCAGTGTGGATGCATCTGATGGTCAATAAAAGAAAATCTGAATCAAATTAGGTTAAACTAAAAGTGAAAGGTTGGATCACACACATGAACAGCTTGGGGTAGACCTGGCTTCTGGTTTGGCTGCACACAGGGTCTCAGATGAGGCAATCTGTATCCTATTTTTTTTTTCTCTCCATCATGCACTTTGCTTCCTCTGTGTTGGCTTTATTCTTAGGGCTATTTCCTGTAGTCTCCAGATGGCTGCCAGTAGATTCAGAGGTTACACAACTCTGGATTTGCGTTTAATGGAAAAGCTTGAGGATTTCTTTTTCAAGATTCCTGAAAAAATAAATTTCATCATGAATCTCTGGCTCTGATTGGGTAGTGCCTATTCCTAGGACAATTACTATGGCTTAATTGCAAGCATCTACTCTGGAAAAGGGGGGAGAACTTAGACTATGGTTTCTGGAAAGGAGAATGAATATTAAAACACCTAGTACAGAGTATTTGGAAGTTTAAAGTACTTGATATTTCTAGAGTATGAAGTGGTTTAATGATGAAAAAAGTGACAAGAAACGAGGCAGGAAACATAGGCAGAGAAAGGCTATCCAGGACCTTATATACATGCTGAAGAACTTAGTCCTTAACCTATAGGTAATATGGAGCCATTGAAAGGTTTAAAGAAGAGCAGAGATATAACTTGCTTTTAAAAAGCCTGTCTTGGCATTAGAGAAGAAGGTTTGGAAGGAGTAAGGTTGCAGTCAAGGGGACCAGAAAGAGAGACACTGTTCAAATGATAGATTAACTGTTCCTGGGAGGTAGAGTCAATTGGATACAGAAACTGATTGGAGGAGTGTTGTTGAAGGAAGCCTGCCAAGTTATGAACTGTTCTGCAGTTCTGCCAGCCTTGGGGAACTTCTGTTGTGTTAGAGAAGGCCATGGGACAGAAGGCAGGAAGATGCTCAGGTTAATTGGTAGTATAAGCTATAGTCTTTATTGTTTCAATTAGTCCTCAGACTGTAATTGATTTTATCATCTTCTTTTTCTACCACCAATGCTAGATTTTTATAACCCTCAGCCAACACTTATGCTGGTCTACATTGCTTGCCTAGTAAGGTTGAGGGGGTCTGAGTCTTTGGTTACTTTGCCCTTATGAAGCTGTAATTGCGCCAATTACCAGTTAGCTCTTGTCCCCAGGCATGGAAGCATAATACACTATGGTTAATGCTCCAAGCTGTAGATATTGTCCACTTTATCTCCATTCTGTGGCAACTCTAGCTCCACAAGAGAATTACATTTGAATGTTTCCATCAGTAGAGAATCTTTTGTATTTGCCAGTTGGTGCATTAGCATGAGGAACTATAGCTTCAGGTTCAACAGAATACTTATACAGTGTTTGCTGATGAAAGAAGTCCCTGATTTGCCACCCCTTTCGGAGTTAGAACCACTAATCCAACAGAGACTAAGACTGCAGGGAGAGAGCACAAATTTTGCAAGTGTGTCATTGGCAGTGACGGTAAGGGGCCAATCCTAAACTTACCTCTTGGTATTAGTAATCTGTTGCATAGGAACCTCTATATACCCCTACTTCAGACCACTTCTCCCTCCAAAAAATGCGGCCAACTAAATATATTGATCAAAGCCCTGCCAAACATCATTTTCTCTCATTATTGTCCCTTAGGAAAAATCACGAGTGGAGCTGCAGTGTAGTGGCAGGATTTTCTGTCTCACATCAACTTATTGAGCTGTGTATAGGACAAGGATTTTTCTTCCTCTGTGAGGAGAAAGGCTCAGGACAAAATTGTATGTTGAAGGAAAGTAACTGGTCCAATAGATTAGTAGTGATAGCAGGATCGTGGCCATATATTCATATGATTAACTTCTATCCTCTAGATCTGTTGAGGCCTGAATCGCAGTATATTATTCCCATTATATGATTGATTAGAGCTGCACAATCAACATCTGGCTTGTGTACTGGTATCCTTTCTACATAAATATGAATTGCTTTAATGCTCATTAATTGATAGGGATTGAAAAGAACCTGTTTACCAGCTTAATAGCTACATACCACATGTTACCATTTGATTAACAAGGAGTATTGATCAGTTCCAGTAAAGATACAACATTTCACATAGACACAAAACTGTGGCTTTCATTTACCAAGTTCATGGTAATCAATCACCATTTACAGTGATGTTAACTAGACAGCAGTATAAGGACCATAATACTTGTATCCTTTATGTCTTGATTGAAACTTTAACATTGTATTTTCATATGGATTGCAGTATTGCTTCCAATATACTATCTTGACTGGGTAGTGTTGCTTCAAATTCTTATCCTTGGCCTTTCATTTAATAATGGCTCATATTGGATAATTTAGGGAATCACATTATTTTCTTAACAAAGCAATATCCTACAAAACATGGTTAGGGTGAGTTTTCTTTCACAGTTCCCTGAGCTTTTCAAATTCTTCTCCAATGCTCTGCCAAGGCAGTTACAGTATCTCCATGTTTATTACTATAGGCCAAAGTTGTGACTAAGCTTCATGGAGGCCTCCCAGCTCTGGCTTAGGTCTGCATCTGGGTGTTCTTGCTGAGACATTAAATCCTGAGTCATGGACAAGTATAGTTCAATGTCAATAAATCTACTGTATCCAGGTTTATATATTGCCTCCCCATCTTAATCCTTAAAAACCACTCCCACAGAGATACTTCTAATTCCTGACAATACATTTAAACCAGCACTACATTTTCTGTTAAAAAAAAATCAGGGGCACCTGGGTGGCTCAGTGGGTTAAAGCCTCTGCCTTCGGCTCAGGTCATGATCCCAGGGTCCTGGGATCAAGTCCCGCACCGGGCTCCCTTCTCTGCAGGGAGCCTGCTTCCTCCTCTCTCTCTGCCTGCTTCTCTGCCTACTTGTGATCTCTGTCTGTCAAATAAATAAATAAATAAAATCTTAAAAAAAAAAGCTATTTCCTTCTAGAGCAAGAACTATATTTCCGTACTAAATAAATACTGAGTCATACCCTCATAACTGGTTTATAATCTATAAGGGGAGGCAATCATGGGTTTTGAGAAGGCAACATCATCTTACTAGGCATTTGCAAGATATTCAGATAAAGGAGACTCCTCTCCTCTAGGGAGGAGGAAGCTGCCAATTTGGAGGATCCAGGAGAACCTGGAGTTTCAATCTTAAATGAACCAACCCAATGTCCCCATATCAAGTCTCAGGATTCTACTGGCTATGTTCTTAGTTTAGGAGACCTCTCCATACTACACATTCTGTCTTTCCATAAGGTTTAGATATTTGGCCTGACTTTCAGCATAGACTGCCCTCTGATTATAGGAGTTGAACATTTTTTTTTGAAAATTTCTAGGGAAGCTTTCTGATCTTCACAGTGTGCACTGAGTTGACAGCTGACCACAACCTGGTATTCTATTTCTATTCCATATTCTATATTTTCAAAGTTTTTAACACATTTAAGAAAAGACATTCAATTCCCTAACCATAATTACTATTTCTTCATATCATTTAGTGCAATCCTTTTCCTTTCTTCTATACTTCATCACATCCATTATGAGTGAGAATCATAGTAATTGAATGCTACAGCATGCAAAGTCTCATCACTACCCTGTTTACCACCAGTAATTGTGTTATTAGTATCACCTAGAGACAATCCAGCTATAGAATCTCATTTTGAAAGTGTGCTTTCCAGGACCGTTCCTGGTACCCAATGCCTTTGGGTTTTCCCAAAAGTAGTATCTGCAATAAGAACTTGGATACGGGGACCGTACTTAAGAAATGATCCCACAATCCATGAGTGACCAAGTAAGAGGAATGAGACTGTAAGGGAGAAAGATCCTTTCTCCTTTAGTACAATGGTACTTCACTGAGGTCAGTGTTCTGGGCAACAAGGGGACTTTTAGAAGAACAAAGAATGCCTTCAAAAATTAGCCTATCTGAAAGACAGGACTTTGGAGCATTTAACTACTGACTCCTTCATCATCCTTGGTTTAAGTGGGCAAGCCAGCTCCTATGCATTATAGAAGATGCTAGGGGCAAAACATGGGAAGACACACAACAGCAGGCACTTGAGGTGGGAGTGTGGCAGCAGGAGCTGAGTTGGAATTGTCCTTAATAACCACAGCTGGCAAGAAGTGAGATAGGCAGGTGAAGACATAAGGAAGAAAGTCTAGTCTAGAGATACAGATGTGAAAATTATGTAGAATGATAATAAAAACACAAGAAGGAATGAGATCATCAAAGAAGAGGTGGAGAACACAAAGATCTCCTATTTTTAAGAGAATGGGAGAAGAGAATTCAGAGAAGACAGAATTGATCGGACATAGAAGAGAACAAGGAGAGCATAGTATCATAGAAAACAAAAGAAGAGAAATTTCTTAAAGGAGAAGGTAGTCATCATCTTCAAATGCCATAGAGAAATCCAGTAAAATAAGTAGTAAGAAACATTCACTGTGTTTATTGATAAATCAGTCATTTTGACCACTGCCTTTGTAAGTTTCAGTAAGGACAAAAGGCAGATTACAGTGGGTTAATAAGTCAGATGGAGAGCGTAGAGACACTGGATATGGAAATGATTTTAAGGTGATTCCCTGAGAGGCAAAGTAGAGGAACAATATTCAAGATTAACAGGAAAGGGAGAGAATTGTGGGTGGCTGCTCATGTTCCAAAGCTGTAAATTACGCAGCCTAAAGATTTCTTTTCGTTCTTGAGCTAGTTCATTTGACTAAGTCTTTATGGAGGGGTTGGTTCTTCAGTCAGTTAATAAGAGCCTCAGCTGCTCTATGAAATGCCATCCTTTTCTCTGTCCCACTACCACTTCCTCTTACACAAGGAGAGACTTCGGTTACAATTTGGTTGTGTTCTGCTTGAAACAGCAGAATTTGAGGGAGGGCCTGGGTTGTCTAGAGCCTGGAAACAGGAGGAAAAAGTAATTAAAATAAACACAAAGCTTGTTTACATATGCACAGGAAACTTCCCACGACATATTAAAATGGAAACAAAGAGATCAAATTGAAGAAAAGGATGCAAATGTTGAATTTCTCTTAATCCATGGAGGCCAATTTTCTGAACAGTAAAAAGCCCTGAAATAGAAAATTAGCCAAATGCACTACTGTTTTCCCTGGCTGCCAGCTTTCCAGCATCCGGTCACATTGTTGCACTGATTTTTCCCCTTATTATAGGCAGGCAGAAGCTTGAAATCCCTGCTAAAGCAGAAGGCATCCGTGCAGATGCATATCATAGGCAATTGCAGTGTGACTCACATGGTGAGGCTGGGAATCTTGGGAGTTGAACTGAGGACAAAACGGGAGGGATTTTCCTTTCCTAGGCTGGTCTCCAAGAACTCACTCTTTACACGCCCCATTTTTAATGTAAGCTTTCTGCCTGGTTAGATTGCTTCATGAAGAAAGATTATGAGGCCTATAGGGAAAGTGAGTGCTTGCTGCTTTCTTTCTTTCTTAACTCACTTTCTTGACTTTGGCTTTACTTGTTTTTTTGTTTTTTTTTTCTGAAGTTCCCCAACTCCCTATGGGAACGTATGAAAAATGTGGTGGCTAAAATTGGTGATGATGGTATTACTTCTTAGTATTTATACAGCAATTATTATTGGAGAGTCTAAAGAACTGTGTGGATCTAAATCTTTGGAATGCTTATTAGGAGATGGTGATGGTAGGAACTGTTATTAGGACAAAGAGTGATATCTGATGACAGGAAGAACTGAATAGGCAATTATTAAAGATTTTTTTTTTAAGATTTTATTTATTTGACAGAGAGTGAGCACAGGCAGACAGAGTGGCAGGCAGAGGCAGAAGGAGAAGCAGGCCCCCTGATGAGCAAGGAGCCTGATGTGGGACTGGATCCCAGGAGTCTGGGATCATGACCTGAGCCGAAGGCAGCTGCTTAACCAACTGAGCCACCCAGGCGTCCCTGAATAGGCAATTATTAACCCACTGTAATCTGCCTTTTGTCCTTACTACCTTACTGAAACTTATGAAGACCGTGAGCAAAATGACTAATAAATACAGTAAATTAATTATTATTCACTTTAATAAATACAGTGAATGTTTCTTGCTACTTATTTTACTGGATTTGCTCCCCTTCTCTCTTTCCTTTCTTTCTTTCCTACACCTCCTCTTCATTCTTTATGCCCTGATAGCCTGCTTGCCTCACAGGGTCATTATGAGATTAAATAACACATAGGAAACTATTTTAAAGTTCACAAAGCCCTATGGGACTGTTTTATGATTAGAATGATCACTCTAGTGCTATTTTGGAAGGAAAATCCAAAGATGATATCACTGATGGAAACATAGCAATTGATGCATAAATATTTCTTTCTTTTACCTTGCACTTGAAACTGAAGTAGAAAAAATAAAAATTAAAAAAAAAAGTAGTAGAGACTTGTGATATTGTTTCTTAAGTAATTGATTGATAACAGCAATCATACTTCTATCCCAGTTCTAACCTATATCAGCCTTTGAGTGTATGTATATAACTCTCTTCATCCCAACCTCTATCTCTATATATTCTCTATCATGTCTATATCATTTAAACCTATCTGTATCTCTCTATATCTGTATATCCGTATCTACCATAGATGTTTAGGATTATTAGTCAAAATCACATGGGTCCTCAAACTGTTTACTGATTTATTGATGCCACAACCATTGTGGTGTCTGACTGTAACCTTCCTTCTTGGTGTTATCTTCTTTCCTTACAATTTTTAGCATACTCACAAAAAGATCTGCCTGTGTCCTGTTTCTGTCAGGATGGGCTGGTATATTTCCTTGAAGCCCAGAACTGTTAGAACATCTGGAAGCTTTCCTCAGTCTTTGAGACCACAATAGCTACTTTTCATATGTTTCTGAACATTAAGTGAGCAAGCCATCAGGGCTTCAGCATATGATACAATATACTTATAGCATATTAGATACTCTCAGATATTAGATATAAAACCGATCTATTTGATACCTAGTAGAGCTTCTGGAAGATGCTGGAATTACCCACGTGAAAAATCTGCGCTATCTGTGGTAGGCTTATATCTCAGGACTGTGTAGAAGTTTGGCACATACTTGTCAGGTGAAAACAAACTTTCTGCCTATTGCTCTTATCTCAAAATCTACCCTGAGCCAAGATGCTTGCTTCTTGCTTCAGGAACATTACTGAGTTGGCTAAATTTTTAAATGGGAAGGAAACATAAAAATGAAGTAGAATCTTTTTCTGTTAAGTTCTCTTTGACCCTTCTAGGTAGTTCATCTTCCCTAGGCTAAGATTTTTTTTTTTAAGATCCCATTTTTTTCTCTTCTATCCCTCACAAAAATATAATACCATATCAAAAGTATCACATTTTAAGTGCTCATCTTAGTTGTAGAGCTTGTGGAACGTATAGCCTTCTTTGGGAACCAAGCACTACAAGGAGCCATTGGTGTGGCAATAGGAACAATTATCTACAGACTGAAATAGAAAAGGTCATCTGAACCATCTCTGGGGTTTGGCAGTTTTGTTATTATGTAATAATAACAAGATTACCTCCTTCCAACTACAACCTTCTACCACATAACAAATGTATCTACAGATGCTTCTAGAGGTCATAAACATAAAGAATTTGTTAACCGAGGGCATCACTTTGGATTGCTCCCTAGTATGTGTGCTTCTGGTTCTGTAATTTAACTGCTATTGAATTTTCTCAGTGCAATCAGTGTCTTCTTTGGGATGGAGGCTTTAAGAACCCCTTTGGCACAGAGGAGTTGCTTCTTGTTTAATGTTAGAAGGGAAAGAGAAAAAAAGAATTTCTCCCTCTCTTCCAATTTGTGCAGGACCATGACAATTCCCATGGAATTCCATCACCCTTCCCCACTCCCCCATCACCTCAAGGTTGTATTATTTAATCACTTCATGCTCAATCTTGTATAGATTATAATGTACTCTTAAAAAAACTGACAAATGGTATTTAAAGTTACAAATGCTAGGCAATTTTATTAAGCTGGAACCTAACCATGACACTCTTGGGTATATAGCAGAATTTTGTTCAAGGGTTTTAGTTTCATTGCTGAAGTGATGTTGCATGAAGATTATCAACCTTTAAATAATACTCCATTCATGATTTAATTTTAGTTCAAGACCAGTGGGTGTTCAAAATGAAGCATAGAGCTCAAGGAGAGTGGCTGCAGATGCTAATATAAATTTATGGAGGAAAACAATGGCCTGTGGCAAACTAAGTAGAGCATCTGGGAAGCCATTGGTATTCTGGGAGGACACTTCTTAATTAAGCTGTACACCTCCCTCTCCTACTCTCAAGACCCAGCAGTTGTTGTTTATGACAGATAACTTACCATCTGTTATTATTTTCATTTTCTTCCTTCAAGTTTTTGGATTTGTATTTCTGCTAGAAAATTTTGAAAATTATCTAATTCACTGGATAGCTCTCCCATTAAGGAAAGCATAAGCTTGAGTTAAAAATTAACTTCTGCTCTGGAGCCCTAGAAGTGTAGATATTTTATCCTTTTGTGGAGATATGACAGAACAAGCTTGTCATAATTTTCTTTTTGTACACTGGCACAGATTACTCTCAGGGATACACTGAGAATTATTAGGGAATGAAGGAGGAGTGGCAAACACAGGCACTGTGTTATCATTTCAAATTACCAAGGGAATGCTATTAATAAAAATTCAGTTTTTACAGAACTCACCCTACCTGAGGTGTTATTCTTAATTTCTTTTCTTATTCTGTCTTTCTCCCCCTTGGTCCACCTTTTTCCCTACTGGATCAGCACTAGTGTATCCCTTTGAACTTGCCTAAAGTTATAGTTTAATAGCTGATTGTCTATTTAGGAAGTATTTACTTTTTGATGGCAAGAGTGTTGTTGTCTGATTAGAAATAGTCAGTGACTCTCAAAGAGCTAAGGTGAAGTGATTGAACTGTTCACAATTCTGCTTTGTGCAGGGGTCAGGATGATGGAGGTAGCATGGTCAATGAAAGAATATGCTACTAACTTTTCCCAGAAGCTCCTCTGGTGGAAGGAAGGTGAGCAAGGACTTTCACAGCCTTCTGCTGTCACAGACTAGTTATACTGTAGTCAAGTCTTTCCTTAACTTTTGCAATCTAGTATTTTTCCTTCCCTTTCCACTGCTTAAGCATAGGTTTCCTATTGATGAAATGATACAGAATAATACATTAAGAAACCAATAGTGACTATTCTGCCTTGTAAAATCTGACTTAGACCTGTGATGTGTTAAGGTTTATGACTGGCTCTCTCTGGGTAAGAACTCCTAATCTGTAGTATCTGCTGAATTTCACGGTATAGATACTCCCCTTGTCTGATTTCAAGGTACCAAAGTGAGGTCACTGAATTCAGAGCTGGGAAGATGTACATAATTAGCTTTTGCAAGCTGTTATTAGCTGCCTTTACCACACTACTGAAAAAATATTAAGTGCTTAGAGCGTGGCTTGGAACAGAGTAAATACTAAATTAATGTGTCTTTTTATCAATCATTCTTAATTACTATTGTGATTATTATTGCCTTCTGTTTCTCTTTTCTTCTTCTTTTATTAATGTATGTATATATTCCAGTGATGTGCTGAAAAACTCTAAAAAATTTTTTGACTTGTATCATTCGCCAACTTCCTTTTTTTGCTATTGTTGAAGTATAGTTGGCATACAATGTCACATTAGTTTCAGGTGTACAACATAGTGATTTGACAACTCCATGCACTATACTATACTCACCAAGAGAGGAGCTGCAATCTGTCACCATGCAATGCTATTACAATACCATTGAATATATTTCCTATGCTGTACCTTTCATCCTATGACTTATACATTCCATAACTGGAAGTCTGTACCTTCTACTCCCTTTCACCCATTTTACCCATCCCCTCAACCCTTCTCCCCGCCCCCCCACCTCTGGCAATCACCAGTTTGTTTGCTATATTTGTGGGTCTCCTTCTGTATTTTTAAAATTTTTTTAGATTCCACATACAAGTAAAATCATATGGTATTTTTCTTTCTCAGACATACTTCATTTAGCATAATACCCTCTGGGTCAATCCATATTGTTGCAAATAGGAAGATATCATCCTTTTTTATGGTTGAGTAATATTCTATTATATATCTGTATACATTGTATATGTATATATAAATAGCAGATTATTCATTCATTGATGGTTGTAGAGGTTGTTTCCATATCTTGGTTATTGTAAATAATGCTGCAATAAACACAGGGATGCATGCATCTTTTTGATTTAGTGCTTTAATTTTCTGCAGTTAAATAGCCAGAAGTGGAATTACTGGGTCATATGGTATACCTATTTCGAATTTCTTGAGGAACCCCCATACTGTTTTTCCATAGTGGCTTCTCTAGTTTGCATTCCTACCAACAAAGAGTGAAAGTTCCTTTTTCTCCACATCCTTAACAACACTTGTCATTTCTTGTTTTTTTGATATTAGCCATTCTGATTATTGTGAAGTGATATATTATTGTGGTCTTGATTTTCATTTCTCTAATGAGTAGCAAGGCTGAGCATCTTTCCATGTGTCCATTTGTCATCTGTATTTTTCTTTGGAAAAATGTCTATTCAGATACTCTGCCCACTTTTCAATCAGATTGTTTGTTTTATTGGTGCTGAGTTGTATGAGTTCTTTATGTATTTTGGGTATTAACGCCTTATCAGGTATGTCATTTGCAAATATCATCTCCCATTCAGTAGGTTGCCTTTTTATTTTGTTGATTTTTTTTTCACTGTGGAAAAGGTGTTTAGTTTAATGCAGTCCTAATTGTTTACTTTTGCTTTTGTTTCTCTTCACTGAGAAGACAGATCCAGAAAAATATAGCTTATATTGATTTTTAAGAGCTAACTGCTTATGTTTTTTTCTAGGTGTTTTATGATTGCTACCCCTACTAAAATAGCAATAATATTTTTTATAGAACTAGAGCAAACAATTCCAAAATTTTTATGAAACCACAAAAGACCCCAAATGCCAAAGCAATCTTGAGAAAGAAGAACAAGCCTAGAAATATCACAATCCCAGATTTCAAATTACACTGCAAGGCTATAGTAATCAAAACAGTAAATTACTGGCACAAAAAAAGAGACCCCAAAATTAACGGAACAGGATTGAGAGTCCAGAAGTAAATTCACACTTACATTATCAATTAATTTATGACAAAAGGGGCAGGGCTATCCTGGGGGATAAAGATAGCCTTCAATAAATGTGCTATGAAAACTGGGCAGCTAACTGCAAAAGAATGAAACTGGAAAATGGACCACTTTCCCACACTACATACAAAACAAAAACAAATCAAACAGACAAACACCTCAAAGTGGGTTAAAGACCAAAATGTAAGATCTGAAACCACATAGTGTAAGAGTTGGCTTCCAGGGATGTCTGTATCATCTTCAGGATTTTGTTCACAAACACTAAAAGGATAGGTTGTAATTTTTACATTGTTTAAATGAACCTTTCTCTTCTGAGTAATAACCTATAATAAGTGTTTTCTATTTCTTTTCCCACAACTTTTTCTTCTTTTTCTATTTGAATAATATTTGAATAAATTCAAATAATTTCTATTTGAATAATAATTGAATAGAAATAATTTTCTAATTGAATAATTGAATAATTAAAAGTTAAAATTACAATTTACAAAAAAAATTAGAAGCAAATCTTATTATATACAACTCATCTGATATTTCCTGAAAGGCATTATAAATTTAAAACTTAGAATTCAAGCTTATATATTTACAAATTGAATCATCATTTTGGTCCTTAATAGTTACTAGCCTTGTAATTTTGGACCAGTCCCAAATCAAGGCTAATAAGAAATATCTCATGAGGAGGAGAGAAGATGGTGGAGGAGTAGGGGACCCTATTTCAACTGGTCCCCTGAATTGAGCTGGATATCTACCAGACCATCCTGAATACCCATGAAATCAGCCTGAGATGTAAGAAAATATATCTTTGATCTCTACAAACAGAACATCTCTGGTAGTTGGTCTTGAGGTAAGAAGATGGGAGCCATGATTCTGCAGGCAGATATCAGAAGATAAACAGAAGGGGGAGAGAGCCTCCAGGATCTTGCATCAGAATGTAAAAGCCTCCTGCTGGGGACTGGGCACAGACTTGCAGACCAATAGTGGCATGGAAAGGACTTTAGGGCAGCCACTCAGACTGAAACCTGGAGCTTGGGGGCATGCGTGTGAACTGGGGGCAGCTTACAGTTTTAGAAGCACAAGGGGCAGAGATGTGTCTGGACCTGGAAGCAAGGACTGGGAGTGATACTGTGGGGCAAACAACCCAGGATGCTGCAGTTTTTAGCAGTATAGACAGAAATGGAGACAGTGTGGCCCGGAGAGCTCAGTGAAGAACAGACTGTGATCTCTCTGTTCTGATACAGAGTTTTGGATACGGTCACTTCTGCTCTCTCAGAAGAGATGGGCAAAGCTTTCAGGAAAAACCACCAGAAAACAAAAGCCCCCCAAAACCGGTTTTCACTGAACCATAATCCCCTCCTCCCAGGGAGCAGGGCAACTCTGCCCAAACAGGGTTGTTTGAGTAACAGTGTGGCAGCCCTCTTCCCCAGAAGACAGGTTGGAAGAACAATAGGCCGACAACCCTAGGTCCCTATGAAACAGGTGCATCTTGTTTGGGTTGTGGTCAATAATTTGGATTCTGTACATTCTCTCAACCACCCCTCAGCAGAATGACTAAGAGGAGGAACACCCAACAAAGAAAAGATTCAGAGACTGTGGCCTCTGGCACAGAACTAATGGATACGGATATAACCAATATGTCAGAAATTGACTTCAGAGTAACAATTACCAAGGTGATATGTAGGCTTGAAAAAACTATTAATGACAATATAGAATCTCTAAGGGCAGAAATGAGATCTAATCAGGCTGAACTTAAAAATGTTATGAATGAAATGCACTCTAAACTGGACTGCCAGTTTACTGCAGTTACTCTGACTGCCAGGGTAAATAAGGCAGAACAAATTAGTGAGACAGAGGATAAGATGATAGAAAAGAAGGAAATCAAGGTGGCATGGGAAAAGCAAATTAAAACCCAAGGAATCACATTGAGAGAGATTAGTGACTCAATGAAACATTCCAATATCAGAATTATTGGGATCTGTGAGGGCGTGGAGAGAAAGAAAGGCCTAGAATATATATTTGAGCAAATCGTAATTGAGAACCTCCTTAATCTGGGGAAGGAAATAAACATTCATGTCCAAGAGGCAGAGAGGACCCCTTCCAAGATCAATGAGAACAGATGGACATCACAACATGTAATAATATAATTTGCAAATCTTAATCTAAGGAAACAATCTTGAAAGTGGCCAGGGGGAAGAGATTTCTTACATAGAGAAGGAGGAACATCAGAATAAGATCAGACCTGTCTATAGAGACCTGGCAAGCCAGAAAGGACTGGTGAGACATATTCAGGGCACTAAATGTGAAGAACATGCAGCCAAGGAAACTTATCTAGCAAGGCTCTCATTCAGAATGGATGGAAAGACAAGGAGCTTCAGTTTCCTGGCAGAAACTGAAAGAATATGTGACCACCAAGCTGGTCCTGCAAGAACTATTAAGGGGGGTTCTATAAAAGGAGAAAGAACCCAAGAGTGATATAAAACAGAAATTTACAGAGACTATCTATAGCAACAGGGACTTAACATGCAACATGATGACAGTAAAATTATATCTTTCAATAATCACTGTCAATATGAATGCCCTAAATGCTCCCATGTAACAGCACAGGGTTGCATATTGGTTAAAAAGACATGACCCATCTATATGCTGTCTACAAGAGACTCATTTTGAACGTAAAGATACATCCAGACTGAAAATGAATAGATGGAGAATGACTTTTCATGCCAAAAGACCTCAAAAGAAAGCTGGGATAGCAGTTCTCACATCAGACAAATTAGATTTTAAGCTAAAGACTGGGCACTATATCATGCTTAAAGGGTCTATCCAACAAGAGGATCTAACAATTATAAATATCTATGCCCTCAATATGGGAGCAGCCAAGTACATAAGCCAAATATTAACCAAAACAGTCATATTGATAATAATACTCTAATGGTAGGAGACCTAAACACTCCACTCTCAGCAATAGACAGATAATCTAAGCAGAAAATCAACAAAGAAACAATAGCTTTGCATAACACACACGACCAGATGGAACTCATAGATATATACAGAACATTCCACCCTAAAACAACAGAATACTTATTCTTCTCGAACTCACATGGTACTTTCTCCAGAACAGACCATATACTGGATCACAAATCAGTTCTCAACTGATACCAGAAGATTCAAATTATCCCCTGTATATTCTCTCACATTACGTTGAAACTGGAACTCAATCACAGGAAAAATTTGAAAGAAATTCAAACACTTGGAAGCGAAAGACCATCCTGCTTAAGAATGTTTGGGCCAACCAGGAAATCAATGAAAAACTTAAACAATTCATGGAAACCAATGAGAATGAAAACACATCAATCTAAAACCTATGGGATATTGCAAAGGCAGCCCTAAGGGGGGAAATACATAGCCATCCAAGCCTCACTCAAAAAAAAAAAAAAAATAGAAAAATCCTGAATACACAAATTAACTTTACACCTTAAAAAACTGGAGAAAGAACAACAAATAAATTCTAAGCCACACATAAGAAGAGAAATAATTAAGATTAGAGCAGAGATCAATGAATTAGGAGCCAGAAATACACTAGAGCAGATCAATGAAACTAGAAGCTGATTCTTTGAAAGAATCAATAAGATCGATAAACCACTGGCCAGATTAATTCAAAAGAAAAGAGAAAGGACCCAAATGAATAAAATTATGAATGAAAGGTGAGATATAATGACTAACACCAAGGAAATCAAAATAATTATTAGAATTTATTATCAACAACTATATGTCAATAAATTAAGCAACCTGGAAGAAATGGATGCCTTCCTGGAAACCTATAAACTACCAAGACTGGAACAGGAAGAAATTGACAACCTGAATAGACCAATAATCAGTAACGAAGATTGAAACAGTGAACAAAAACCTCCCCAAAAACAAGAGTCCAGAGCCTGATGGATTCCCTGGGGAATTCTACCAAACATTCAAAGAAGAAATAATACCTATTCTCCTGAAGCTGTTTCAAAAAATAGAAACAGAAGGAAAACTTCAAAGTCATTCTATGAGGCCAGCATTACCTTGATCCACAAACCAGGCAAAGACCTCATCAAGAAGGACAATTACAGACCAATATCCCTGATGAATATGGATGCAAAAATTTTCAACAAGATCCTAGCTAATAGGATCCACCAATATATAAAAATGATTATCCATTACAACCAGGTGGGATTTATCCCTGGAATGCAAGGTTGGTTCAACATTCACAAATCAATCAATGTGATAGAGAACATAAATAAGGGGAGAGACAAGAAACATATGGTCCTCTCAATTCATGCAGAAAAATCATTTGACAAAATACAGCATCCTTTACTGATTAAAATGGTCAGAGTATAGGGATAGAAGGAACATTCCTCAATTTCATAAAAACCATCTATGAAAAGCCCATAGTGAATATCATTCTCAATGGGGAAAAGCTGGGAGACTTTCCCTTAAGATCAGGAACACAACAAGGATGCCCACCCTTGCCCTATTGTTTAACATAGTACTAGAAGTCCTAGCAACAGCAATCAGACAACTAAAAGAAATAAAAGGGGCACCTGGGTGGCTCAGTGGGTTAAAGCCTCTGCCTTCAGCTCAGGTCATGATCCAAGGGTCCTGGGATCGAGCCCTACATTGGGCTCTCTGCTCGCTGGGGAGCCTGCTTCCTCCTCTTTCTCTCTGCCTGCCTCTCTGCCTACCTGATCTCTCTCTGTCAAATTAAAAAAAAAAAATGAAAGAAATAAAAGGTATTCAAATTGGCAAAGAAGTCAAACTCTCTCTCTTTGAAGATGACATGATACTTTATATGGAAAACACAAAAGACCCCACCCCCAAATTACTAGAACCCATACAGCAATACAGTAATGTGGCAGGATACAAAATCAATGCACAGAAATCAGTTGCTTTCCTATACACTAAAAATGTAATCTTAGAAAGAGAAATTAGAGAATCATTTACATTAGAGAATCCATTTACAATAGAGAATCCATTTACAATTAGAGAATCCATTTACAATAGCACGAAAAACCTTAAGATAACTTGGAACAAACTTAACCAAAGAGGTAAAGGATCTATGCTCTAGAAACTACAGAACACTAATGAAAGAAATTGAAGAAGACACTAAAAGATGTGAAAATATTCCATGCTCATAGGTCGGAAGAATAAACATTGCTAAAATGTCTATGCTGCCCAGAGCAATCTATACTTTCAATGCCATCACAATCAAAATATCAATGGCATTTTTCAAAGTGCTGGAACAAACAATCCTAAAAATTGTATGGAATTAGAAAAGACCCCAAATTACCAAGAAAATGTTGAAAAAGAAAAACAAAGCTGGGGGCATCACATTGCCTGATTCCAAGCTATATTTCAAAGCTGTGATCACCAAGACAGCATGATACTGGCACAAAAAGAGATAGATCAATGAAACAGACTAGAGAGCCCAGATATGGATCCTTGACTCTATGGTCAACTAATCTTCAACCAAAAGGAAAAAAATATACAATGGAAAAAAAGACAGCCTTTCAATAAATGGTGCTGGGAAAATTGGACAGCTATATACAGAAGAATGAAACTCAGCCACTTTCTTACACCATACACAAAGATAAACTCTAAATGGATGAAAGATGTCAATGTGAAACAGGAATCTATCAAAATCCTAGAGAAGAAAATAGTTGGCAACCTTTTCAACATCAGCCACAACAACTTCTTTCAAGACACATCTCCAAAAGGCAAGGGAAACAAAAGAAAAAATGAACTTTTGGGACTTATCAAGATCAAAAGCTTCTGCACACCAACGGAAACAGTCAACAAAACAAAGAGGCAAACCACAGAATGGGAGAAGATATTTGCAAATGACACTACAGATGAAGGGCTGGTATCCAAGAACTTCTCAAACTCAACACCCCCAAAACAAATAACCAAGTCAAAAAATGGGCAAAAGCCATGAACAGACACTTCTCCAAAGAAGACAAATGGCTAACAGACATGTGAGAAAATGTTCAACATCATTAGCCATCAGGGAAACACAAACAAAAACCACATTGAGATACCACCTTACACCAGTTAGAATGACAAAAATTGACAAGACAAGAAACAACAAGTGTTGGAGAGGTTGTAGAGAAAGGGAAACCCTCTTACACTGTTGGTGGGAATGCAAGTTGGTACAGCTACTTTGGGAAACAGTGTGGAGGTCCCTCAAAAAGTTAAAAATAAAGCTACCCTATGACCCAGTAGTAATTGCACTACTAGATATTTACCCCAAAGATATAGATGTAGTGAAAAGAAGGGCCATATGCACTCCAGTGTTCATAGCAGCAATGTCCACAATAGCCAAACTATGGAAAGAGCTGAGATGCCCTTCAGCAGATGAATGGATTAAGAAGATATGATCCATATATACAATGAAATATTAGTCAGCCTTCAGAAAGAATGAATACCCAACATTTGCATCATCATGGATGGAACTGGAGGGGATTATGCTAAGTGAAATAAGTCAAACAAAGAAAGACAATTATCATATGGTTTCTCTTATTTGTGGAACATAAAGAATAACATGGAGGACATTAGGAGAAGGAAGGGAAAATGAAGTGGGGGAAATGAGAGGGGGAGACAAACCATGAGAGACTATGGACTCCAGGAATCAAACAGGGTTTTAGAGGGGAGGGGGGGATAGATTAAATCGTTTATGGGTACTAAGGAGGGGATGTATTGCATGGAGCATTGGGTTTTATACACAAACAATGAATCTTGGAAGACTGAAAAAAAGCAAATTAAAAAAAAACTACTAATGACATACTGTATGGTGACTAACATAACATAATTAAAAAATTATAAAAAAATCTCAAAGGATAACTGTGAGGTGTGTGAAAGGATGTTACAAAATGTGCATATTTAAATATATGGCATGCTCTTATTGTCTCAACCATCAATACTGTGGCTAATTCCATATCTTCTTGTGCAAGGAGGCAGTGGGTAGATGGATGGTATGGATTTTTAGTGTCACAATTTGAATAAAAGAACAGATCATTTAAGATTAAGACAGTTTGGAGAGAAGCTAGAATGAGTGAAAATAGTTTGGATAGATATAAAAGAATGCAGAGGGTGTCCTAGGTAGAAGTATATAAACAAAAGTAATGAAAGTAGAAATAAGGGGCGCCTGGGTGGTGCAGCCAGTTGAGGATCCAACCCTTGGTTTCAGCTCAGGTCATGATCTCAGGGTCCTGAGATCAAGCCCTGCTGAGTGTGGAGCCTGCTTAAAAGACTCTCTCTCTCCCTCATCCCCTCCCACTTTCAAATAAATAAATAAATAAATAAATAAATAAATACATATTTTTTAAAAAGTGTAAATAGAATCAGTAGTATTCGGGGGAAGCATTCATTTAACACACATTCCTGGTTGCTGGACACTGTGCTTTGTTTGTTCTAGAGCACAAGAATAATCATAAGACTTAATTTCTATATTTCTAGAGCATAAGACAGAATTCCTACATTCCTAGACTCTTAAATCCTGTAAGAGAAAATACACTAGATTGGAGAAGATGGTTTGAGAAAAGGGCAATTAAATTTTGTTGGGTAAATTGAGGTAATTTGGTGGAAGGATGTAGAGTTCGTTGTTATCAGATACGTAACTGGAAATCACTTGAATTATTAGTAGGTGACCAAATTAAAATGGCATTTTGCAATGATCAGTTTAAATGAAAATTTAAACTGATTGTATATGAAGAAGTAAAAGGAATTAGAGATTTAGAAAAGATGTTGACAAGTTTTCTGAATTTTCTGTATTTTCTCAAAAGCCAGATAGTAAAGCTTTTTAAGTTTGCAGGTCACATGATCTCTGTGGCAACGGTTCCATTCTGTAGTAGCAGGAAAGCAGCAGCCAGAGACTGTACAGAAGTAAATGAGACTGACTGTGTTTCAGTAAAACTGGTGGTGGTGGGTTTGGCCCACTGGCTGTAGTTACTTGACCTCGAGCTTGGAGTGTTGAGACAAGGACAAGAGTCATTGTCCAGAGGAGAGGATGAAAACTTAAGTTTTGGATATGCTAGGTTTAGGTGATAAAAGGGAAATCTAGGTGGAAATATGGAAATTTAGGATTGGATTTAGGGGAGAGATTAAGTTTGGATTCAGATTTTAGTTATTCGCTATGGGTGTGAAAGAAAGAAATAGATGTGCATTTGTGGTCAAATGAGGAATAGGGAAACCAGGAGCAATCTACTGCAAAGGACAGATTAAAGAGGTGATGAAGGAGATGAGAAGACTGATAGAGGACTATGCAGAGATTGGGGGCAGCATGTGGCTAGGGTCCTAAACTGTGGGTAGGATGGAGGTGGTGTTTCTGGAGCTCAGGACTGAGTGAGGAGTATTGTTACAATAATGGCTCCTAGTGAACACTTCTTGTGTCCAGGCTGTTTGCAATGGTATATTGCTGTTCTTTTCAACCAAGAAGCAAAGTCTGTTTTTCTATCCCTTTGACTGGGGCTGGGCCTTGTGACTTGCTTTCACCAATGGAATGTGGTAGTTGTGACATTGTATGAATTCTGGAAACTCTAGGCCTTAAGAGGTCTTGTGGTTCCAGTCTTGCCCTCTTGAAACGTTCAGACAAAAATGCTGTGAAGAAGCCCAGTTTAGTTACCTGAAACATGAGAAGTCACACAGAGGAGAACCCAGCTAACCATCAAAACCCATTGTCAGATGGGTAAATGAAGCCATTTTGAGCCATCCAGCTGCAGTCAAGACATCAGAGATCATACCCAAGACAGAGAGAGGGAAGGAGAACAATATCCTGGTGCTCTTGTCCTTCACGCTATCATTCTCAGCGCCTCCTTATTCCCTTCAGTGCCCATACTTGGTCTAACTAAATGATACAAGCTGATAGAGGACCCAGGGAAATGCAGCCCACAACATGAAGTAGAGCTGGGAAACAAGCCCAGGATCAGCACAGAGATGAAGCAAAGAAAAGAAAGTATGAAGTGGGAGAGGGAGAAAAGCAGAGGGGTTAGTTAGTTCTGTTGTGTCCATGGAAAAGAGAGAGGAACTCACAGAGAAGTGGAGATGAACCAGCCAGACAAGTTGGAGAAGCAATAATATGATGTTGGCCAGAAGTAGGAAATGAGAAAATTATAAGGAAGAAGGAGAAGTCTGATAAATTCTGGAAAATAATGCAGAGACTTCAAAGAGGGTGACTGGCAAAAGAGACAAATTTATTTGCTGATATGCAATAATTAGTGGCCCATGAGTAGCCTGTAAATGTTCATTTTTCCTTCCTACCTTGTGATTTGAAAATCCTCAAAGGTTTGTGAAAGTATCAGAGGGGAGTCATCATTAAAAGTAGTAATGACACCTATTTTGGTTTCTGGCATGTTTGAAAAATTCTTTATTTACTTCGTAAATTTATAAAAGATTTTCAAATATATTACACCTCTATTAAAAATAGAGATGCATGAACAATTAAGTTGATCTCTAATTTCTGTTTTAAAAAATCTCTAAATGATGTGATTATTTTTTTCTTCCAAAACTGAACACTTTGAGGATCTTGTAGGGTGAATTGAGAGGCTATGCACACCAATCATTAGATATAAAAGGATTGAATTTGTGCTCAGGTCACCCAGTTGGATACCCGTAGCTGTTGTGTTGATTTTGATTACTACAGAGTTAAGTATTCTTTTTATTCTTAAGTATCTTTTTTTAAAAAAAGATTTTATTTATTTATTTAACAGAGAGAAGAGAGAGAGAGATCACAAGCAGGCAGAGAGAGAGGGGGAAGCAGGCTCCCTGAGAGAGCCCGATGCGGGGCTCGATCCCAGGACCCTGAGATCATGACCTGAGCTGAAGGCTGAGGCTTAACCCACTGAGCCACCCAGGCGTCCCTATTCTTAAGTATCTTTTAAATTTAATTTATACCCATGATGGGACTTTTGATAAAGACAAAAACCAAAATGAACACTGTAGTTAAATATAAGTTAATTAAGGGTGTAAAAATGACAGTAATTCTCTAATTTGCTCCAAGATGTCCTGCACAAGATTCAATCAATTTAACCACAATTTTTATATAGCACGCTGAAATCTCCAGCACTTCCAAAACCACTATAAAAAGAAAAAAATGTGCAGAAAGACAAATATATCTGATTTAACTTTTTTACTTATTGCAAATCAAGATAACCCATATCTACATGTTAAAGAAGTGTTGCCTTAGATATTTTTCTTGTTATTGAAAAACGAGAGATACTGTATCATTCCATTTATATAAAATTGTGAAAAATCAAATCTAAACTATAATAATAGAAAGCAGATCAGTGGCTTTCTAGGACCAGGAGTAGGTGTGGATAAAGGGACAGGAGCAGAACAGAACTTTTGGGGTGAAGGAAATGTTCTGTATCTTGGTTGTGGAAATAGTTATTCTGCCAAATGCAATGAACTGTACATTTACAATGGATGCATGATATTGAATACATTAGATCACAACATAGCAGATTAAAAAAACAACATATAAATTTCTTGAAAATACCTTATTGTTTTAAATATTCAATTAGAAAACTCTAAATAGGAGGTCAAAAAAGCAGATTTTTGTCTATTAAGTCCAGGACTGGGCTAGGGCAAGTAGGCATTCAGGACACAAAATTGAAGGAGATACTCACCGCCAGATTTCTTCAGGGTCAACCCTGTGCTTGCACATCCTTAAATTTTCCCTCAAATTTTGCACACTGGATGCTTCACTTACCTCACTGTTTTTTATGACTTAACAGAAATAGAAATTTTATTACATCTTTTAATATACATTTGGTACCTGAACCAAGGGGTGCCTGGGTCACTCAGTTGGTTAAGCATCTGTTTTCTGCTCAGGTTATGATCTCAGGGTCCTGGGTTGGAGCCCCATCTCGGGCTCCCTGCTCAGCGGGGAGCCTGCTTCTCCCTCTCTCTCTGCCATTCCTCCCAGTTTGTGCTCTCTGGCTCTATCTCTCTGTCAAATAAATAAATAAAATATTTAAAAAAAGTTTGGTACCTGAACCAGATGTTATAAAATATGCTGCCATTACATTTTATTTGTCTCCAAAAAAAAAAAAAATCAAAAAAATAAATCCTGGTGTGATTTGTTGGGCTTCTTCAGTGTAAGGATTTCTGCATTTCACTCTGGAAAAGTCTCAGCCATTATTTCCTGGAATAATGCACCTCTCCTTCTGAAACACTGACTGGATATGTAGAGTTGCTCTATTCTTCATGTTCTGTCACCTCTTGTTCAAAATCTCTATACCTTTGTCTCATTGTACTGCACTCTGGATAAACCTCAAGTTCTCCTCCAGCCATTATTCTGTGGCTTATCCTGTCCACTGAGTTTCTAATTTTAATCATTATTTGTTTATTTCTCCAAGCTCTATTTGTTTATCGAAACTGCTCAGTAATATTGACATCCTCTTGTATTTCTTTAAAAAAACTTCTAGACATTCTTTACATTTTAAACACAAATTAAATATCACCAAAATTGCAGAAATTCAGTTTTACTCATTGATGTTCCTGATCCCAAGCACCAAAAATAGTTTGACACAAAGTAGGAAACCTGTAAGTATTTGTTTTAAATTAATAATTTGCCATCTTTGCCGGTCAGATGTTGTTCATTGTTTCTGCTGAGTCTTGCTAACGACAGCTTAATTCCTTAGATGTTTTGTGATTTTTTTTTTTTTTTCTAAGCTCATGTTTCTTGGAATTTTATTTGGGAAAACTTTGGGTCCTGGGTTTAAGGTGCTTTCCTTTGGAAAGTTTCTGTATTTGCTCTTTCCAGATGCCTTGAAAGCACTTACAACTACAGGCCGCTAAACTAAATGCTCAGTTTGAGATTTTTATGGTTTACACAGGTAGAGTACATGAGTCCCCAGTCTCCATGAAGACTAGCTTATGATTAAGTATTCTCACGTGAGAACTTTTGTTTCCTTCATGCAGGGTAAAGGCAGGATTTCTTACCATTTCTCCTGAAGGAGGAAATGGAAGCTTAAGAGGAGTAAGGTCACACAGCTTGAAAAGGACTTAGAATGACTACATATATTTTGCAGGACTTTGGAGCCCATGCTATCTCTTTATACAAATATCTTCAAATGACGTGTTGTTGTATGAACCGGACTAAAATCTGCTCTTGTGTGGGTAAATAAGTTAGATCATGAGGGAAGCCAGTTGCATCTAGCTGCTAGAGTGAAATCAGAAATGGCATTGGGATAGAAGTCTGTGGAAGATTGTTGGTTCTTTATGGCCAATGCCTCTGTCAGTGCACCATAAAGATGGTGGCCCGGTTTTGCCATTTGTCTACAGAGCAGGCAGGCAGTTAGGCAGCTGGGCATAGATCAGGGAGACCAGGGCAAACTGGAAACTTTTTTGTCAGTCTCTCTCTCCCTTGAGCAACCATGATCTTCTGAGCATAATGGCTGCTGCTTTATTTCACCTCCCAAATCTCCCGGGCCCAGAACTAGCCGGGGGTTATGAGGGGAAGGGGATTCTGGGAAATGTAGTTCCGGCTTATCTAAGTGGACATAGCATCCAACCACCAAAGGAGGGGAAAAGATTGGTGACCTACATAGGCTAGTCACTTCTTTCTCCTGCCTCTGGCTAGAGGAACCTTAGTGCTCACAGACTTTTCATAGTGGCCACCAGTTGCCTTAGCTTCTCACCACACAACTTATCACCCTGAGAGCAAGAGTGGGAAGCTGCATATCTCTTGCATCTAGTGTTAAAAGTGTATTTATTTTCTTGGGGTTTTGGTTTCAGAAACAAAAATATGCAATAGTTTTCTAGCCATAATTCCTGCAACTTTTTTACTATTTAAAAATCTTGAGTTTCTGTAACAGTGGAAATCTATGAATTTTGAAGCAGAGATATGGTAATGAATGCTTGCCATTGCTGACTTCACATAAGGCTATAAAACATGTGGGCAGGGCGTCTGGGTGGCTCAGTTGGTTAATCAGGGGCTTTCCCCTCAGGTCATGATTCCCAGGTCTTGGGATCCCAGCCCCACATCCAGCTTCCTGCTCAGCGGAGAGCCTGCTTCTCTCTCTCCCTCTGCCTACTGCTCTGCTTACTTGTGCGCTCTCTCTCTGTCTCTGCCAAGTAAGTAAATAAAATCTTTGAAAAAAAAAAATAAAACATGTGGACAACTGATCTAGTGAGGGGGAAACATGACTTTGGCAAGTTAATGTGACCCTTGTCTTCTATGGGCAAAGGTCGTTTGAAACCCTGCAAGTTCTTTGAAAAATAGGATCTTCTATCAGCCTGCACATTGCTTTTGAAAAAGGTTCCAAGAAAGATGTGACTTTAATTTAAAGCCTGCAGAGTTTCTTTCACAGAATGTGTATTAGTGTGTCTAAAGTCTACTTCAGTCAGAATAGATTTCACTTTTTTGGTATGGGATTATAGGGTCTGTAGGTCTCTTTTCCTATAGTTCAGAGAATAAGAACATAGTCTGAGCTGTACCATCTACCAATTTTCAGCACTTCTGGACAAGTTTCACTCTTTTCAATAATAATAATAATAGTCATATTATATTTAATAATATTAGGATTGTTATATATTTGTTACTATTATTACCATAATCATTCCTCTTCTGTTTTCCTTCTTGATGGTCTTAAAATGTTTTACCATTTGCAAAGCTTTCACAAACATGTCCCCATTTCCTGCTTACAAGAGCCCTGGAAGGGAACATTTCACTATTTCCACTTTATAGATGGGGAAACGGAAGCTCGCAGACATGAAATGATTTGCCTGGGCTCTTACTGTCAAGGTCAGAGCTGGGCTCCACTCATTCTATTGTTCTACTCCCTCCGATTTTTTTTTTTTTTTATCATTCTTTCTATTTTTAACAAGGGTGATTATTCTTATTTCTAACATTTGGTCCCTTATACAATGTGAGCCTTTTTTTGCAGTAGAATTATGGACAAATCACCAATTTACTCAATTACCTGTGTAAAGAGTGAACACATGTGACAGTAGCTTCCTGGACAAACTGATGAATTTGTACCATTTGTTCATCCTCCCTTAAAAGTGATGTTTTGGGATCAATCTTCCAGGTAAATTACATATTCTCAAGGAATTGATTAAATGTGGGAACATTTTGACTCCTTAAAATGGCCAGCCCATGGAGATGGGTAGGGGATATTTCCTTTTGCCCACACAGAACAGAATAAAAAATGATTCGTCATGCACTGATAATTACAGTACAAAAGAAATGTGACTATTTTTAAAGCACCATTTTTCTTTCTAAGACGCAAAGCTTCCCAACCTCTTATATAAAAATCCATTCACCTGATATTAAAAGCTCCGTTCTCTGCACCAAACCTCAATCTCTGACCTGAAACATAATGGCAAGTTCCAAGAAAATGATGCAGCCGCTGCCACAGTCGAAGCCTTTGTTGTTTGCACTTATCCTCGCACGCAGACATCTCTGAATAGAGAGGCAGGTGCTGTTTGATAAAAAAAAAAAAAAAAAAAAGAAGAAGAAAAAAGAAAAAGAAAAAGAAAAAGAAAAAAACCTCGTCCCCACAGTAAATGTGAACTGCAGTCAGAGCACATTTACATTTTTTTATTTTCTGAAGCAAATGCTAGATGAGTTTGGAATCTTGCACCATCTCCTGCAGTTGAGCGCCTCCTCCCTTCCGCGTTGGCCAATTCCAATATTTTAAAGCCGTGTCTAGTTGTTAATTCATACAAGTTGTTCAGATGCAGGCATCCCTGTAGATGGCAAGACAGTGACAAAGAGAAAAATCATTGTGTATTTCAACTGAAACCCTGGATGTGGAATTAAAGACTATGCTTGTGGATTCCCATTTCTTACGATTTAGAAAGGTTCTTTGGAGTTGCCCTTTGCAGACACAGCAAATTCATTGACAGGATTAAAAAAATTTGGAGCTGGATTTTACATGAAAGTGTTACTGTCTGCATATCAATGCTAGCTACAAATCAGCACAAACAATTGTTCCATCATTAGCAGAAGCCTGTGAACAGGAGCAGTCCTAATATTAAGCCTTCTGGCGCTCTCGTTGGATTTGTTGGACTTGATTGCATCCCGTTACATTTACAATCTGTTTTCTGTTATCGGCACATAGACTGACAGACTTTTAAATTCACATTTAGAAAATTTGAGAGCAGTTCTCAAAAAACAAACACCCTGAAAGAGTAATGTATCGGCAGCATCAACTTACACTGCCAATAAATAATATTTAGCCACTGGAAACAAATAACCTGATCCAATTAAAGAGGAATCCCAGAAGTTGAGAGACCTAGATACTGCTACGTGTTTTCTTGGTTTTACTTTGTGCATATGGAGCTAGCTTTCGAAACTACAATTCTTTTTAATAACTAGGCCATTGTATGTGCTCCTTCCTCTACTCACATAAATAAAGTAGACAAGAATTAATATTTTCCAGAGCTTTGGTCCTCTGAGATGAAAGGTGCTGTGGAAATGCAAAGACCTATTAAAATCATGGGTTCCAAATGTTGTTATCATTCGGCTCAGACACACGAAGCAGCTAGTTGCATGAATAGTGAAAGTAATAATGAGTATAAATTCCCATTTAATGAGTGTTTATCATGTGCTGGCCATGTGCTAAGTGCTTTACATTTGCTCTTCCTCTTCATTCTCACGGCAACACTATTATTATCTCTGTTTTACACACAAGGAAACTGTGGTTAGAGAGGCTTAGCAACTTGTCCAAGGTCACACAGCTCTGTGTCACAGATAGGATTCAGACTCAGACTGCTCTGTTTCTTAAGTCTGGGCTCTTCACCACGAGGGGAACTCAGAAAGCCACTGCCAAGGCCCCATTTTCTGAAGTTGCCTTTCATAATCTGTTCCCCACATCCCATGTGATCTTTACTTTTATGCTTCTGACTGATCATCTCTCCACATAGTGGAGAAACTCAGGGGATGAATTCCAGGGATGGGAACTTTGTTGATTTCTGTGACCCACATACCCCTTTTAGCCAAGAAGAAAGCTAAATGACTTTGAGTTCTCAACAAATAGAAGAATTTGAAGGCTTTTGAGAAGGCCCTTCCATTAGGATGTAGGTCCCACAGAGGGACCCATAAAAAGAGGATATGTTTTCCTAATATTCTAATGTGTTATATTGGAGTAGTGGTAGGAAAATCTTTTTTTTTTTTGATATTGGAAATAAAATTACTTAAGCTAAAAATTTTCCGTCATTCTTACATAAGGTATATTTTGCTGATAAATTATTTTAATGACATATACAAGGCTCTGGAGTCTATTATTGATCATTTCTGATAATTAACTGAGTTACTATAGGCAACTTACTTAACTTCTATAAGACTCAATTTTCACTTAGAAAGTGGATAACAATTCCTATTCCAGAGTGCTGTTGTAAGGATGAAATAAGAAAATAATCTGTGAAGTGACTAAAGTAGTCCCTGGCATAAATCAGCACTTAATATATGTTATAAGCCAAAAGGATGTTTTTCTTCTTTCTGATTAAGCAATAGAAGAAGTACATTTTATTTAATAATAATGATTATAAAAAAGAATACCTTTTAAGGTCATATCTGTAAGACATAAGTGCATCCTATTTTCTTTCTGGTGTTGTTTAAAATAAAAAGTTCTTACGATGCTTTTAATAAGGCATAGGGGTTGTGAAGGCAGAGAGGCAGCCTCCGAGTCTACCTGTCTTGCACATGGGATCAGGCACACTGTATTTCTTGGAAAGACATTCAGGGGTTCTGCTTATTATTCCTCTTTTTTTATTTGTTGCTGGTTGTGTGTGTGTGTGGGGGGGGGTTGCAATGAACATAAAAATTGAATTGTTAACTACCCTCATTGTATGGATTCTGAGCTAGGCCTTTCCATGTACATCTACCATCAGTTCTTCTAACACCTTTGTGAGCAAAAGATACAGATCTGGGAGAGTTACAGACTTAGAGATCATCTGAGCCAGGATAACAAACTTTCTATTTCTCTTTTTACAGGTGTCAGTTCCTCACTGTGGTCTGAAGCCTCTCCTGGCCTCCTCTATCATTCACAGAAGTTGCTCCCAGTCAACATCTTGCATGTGTGACCCTGTCTTAGCGTCTGCTTCTGGCTTGACCTGAATTGATATGTTTGACACCAAAAGTGTTCTGATAAATCAGGTGGTAAGATGGGTTTGGGGCTTGGCTCACTCAATGCCCAGCAGGCAAGAGGACCTCATCTATAGGGCCCACACAGTCCCTGGCACAAAATGACAGCCAAGTTGCTGAACATTTCACCACTGGTGACTTGCAGAAATATCTCAATGGAGAACACCCTTGCAGGTGTGATGATTCCTCGTTTGAGAGATACAGGGATGGGTGTGCAAGGACAGCAGAATTGACTAGCAATTACTAAGCTGTATACTGATGCACTGCAGTAGGATAATAAGAAACTGAGAGCCATTAACACACAAATGCTAAGAGTGAGAGCCAGGGATCCTGCTTGTTATCTTAAAAAGAGGCCCTTATCTCCTGCCACAGAATAGGGAAGATCTGGAGAGCAGAATCAGAACTTAATACAGTTCTAGAAGCTCCAGAGATATTTGGATTCTCAGCCAAGGCCTGTCTCTTCCAGGCCCTGATTGGGAAAACCCGGGATCTTGAAATATGGGATAGAGTCATCTAGATAGATATTGCTAGAGGCTTTTGTCTCTGTAGACCTCCCTGGATGTTTAAAATTTATAAAGATACTCCACTCCTCTATAGCTAAGAGTTGGCAATCCCTGAGTATGGGAGGTAAAGTTTTGGGAACTGCACTAATGTGAAGTGTGCAGATATCCAGTGGCCAGGAACATGGTGCAATACGTCCTCCTATGCCAAAGTCAAGTTGCTGCATCTTACATCACCACAGCAAGAAAAGAATCATTGTACCTGGTGGGTCTCCTCAGGTTTTAGAGGCAATACCTGCTCTAGCTAGGAATGCTTAAGTCCATAGACTTGGTTGCATAGGGGGCTGCATGCTTTGAGTGGGCACTTGTGCTGGAAAGGACTCTGCAATAGTTTTAGCCTGCAGCAGGGTATAGGTCCTTGGGCTATTTGAACCATCAGACTCTATGGTGTTGGAAGTGTCAGTGTTGGGAAAAGGTATGGTTTGGAGTTTATGGCAACCTCTAGGAGAAGAAACTCAAGGCAGGCCTTTGGGCAAGCAATGTCATGCCATCTTCAGCAAGCTCATGCCATTTGTAGTGGAAAATGACATGCTTTTTGAAAAATAGCTCCTGTAGTGATATTGGGTCCTACTGGAGGTGGAAATCTTGACCATGGGAAGTCATTTGAACTGCCCATGATGAGCTAATTTCTTTTGGACTGGCCAAGCTGTAATTATGGATGGGCCCAGCCGCAATCTATCATTAGAGCTATATATCCAGGAATGTCACAAGTAATAACAGAGTACACGTAAGCTGCATGAGCAGGTAGCCCAGACCCTCATGTCACTTGACAGTCACACCAGTGACACTCCCTTAGCTGACACCTTTGCTTATGGTGGGGTAGGGGCAGGTACTCAGGTACTTCAGTCAACTGAAGAAGAGTAGAAACACCTGAGCTTGGATTATAGATGAGTTGACTCACTGTGTGAAAAATGGAAACTGATTGTATTATAAGGATATTTAGCAGAGCTACAACTTATGGATAAACATTTGGCTGTAAAAGTAGACAGTTTTTAACTTAAATATATGTCAAATTTTATAAATGTATCAATTTTTTCTTTTCTAAAGTTTTTTCTTAAAGAATTTCTTAAAATTTCAGGAAACTTATAAATTATTTGGGCTATAATTATATTCTCATATGTTTCTGACCACCTAATTTATGATAATAAAGTTTTTAGTCTTTAACTTAAACATTTCCATCTGCCCAACAACTGGAGTCCATCTGGAAGACTGTATTTTTATCAAATTGTATGGGTAACTCAAACCAGGATCACTCATCTGAAGAGAAAATGGTTGTTATTTCATAGGTTTCACACATGAGCAAATTGATCTATAGCTGTGAAATGAATAATAGTGTTATTTGACTATGCAGTTAAATTTAAGTCTTAGAAATTATATAGTTGGATATTTTGCATTATTACTGCTATTTTCTCTGGATTTCTCTTCAGGAGGGCCTTTATACTTAGTTTTTCTTCACTTTTCATTTATCTATTAAACAACAAAAAAGACTGTTTTGTTAGTGCAGGGTTGGTAACAGATCTGGAATGCCCCATGGATGTGACAGAATTATGACAAGTTAACACCTCTGAAGGTAGATTTATGAGTTTAAAGTCAGTGTAGTACCTTTCCAATTAGTGACCAACTCTGTCCCCAAATGGAATCATTGCACAATATGGAATAGAAGATAATTGGATAATTCCAGAATGTGGTTTTATTTTATCTCCATCAGCACAGTGATGTGAAAGAAGCTCTGATATTTGGGTCACCTGCATCTGGCTTGGTGTGACCTGCAGAAGTCACTTAATTTGTTTGTGCCTCAGTTTCCTTATCAGTAAGATGGAGAGCTTAGATTTCCTTCCAGCTTTGATTTTCCTTCTAGCTTTGATTTTCAATTCCTAGAATTTGATTTTTGGCTGATCACAATGAATAACCAACTGCCAACTGCCCCAAAGTATCCCTCCTAAAACAGTCTATTAAAGTGATGTTTGGAGGTTAAACAGCTTAATGTATGCATTGTGACTTAATCTTCTAACTAATAATCAGTTGTGCTAAGTCCTCACGTTTCTTTATTCTCCCTCCAACAAGATGACAATAAAATGTCTCATTGCAATATTTTAAATTATTTTCTGGCAAAGTTAGACCTTGAGAGATATTGATCATACTTAAAAAAAACCAGTTATCTGAATAGATGGCACATGACATCATTTATATAATGTATTTCATACAGAAATTCTCAAAAGATGGATGAACAGGATTTACCATGTACGTTATCCAGTCTCCGCCCTTTCCCTGTTCTATTGCCAACAGTGTTCCTGTCTCAAAGATTATCCCAGTGGTTTCTACATCTGTTTACATTTCTAAATTTTTTAAAGTAGTAAATTTCATAAACTCATTATATACTAATGGAGCAGTAATTACAGAATTTGTCTAAAAAGTCCTCCTTTGTTTCATTCTGATATTTGCCTGTGTTCCTCATATCAACTGACTTGAGGATATTTTTTATTCTTTACACTGCTGATAAATAACATTTGTTTTGAGAATTCATCATGGAAGAATGGTATCACAGGAGGACTGATGCTTGGCAACCTTGAGGAATTTCAAGAGAATCTTGGTTAATGTGCAATGACTTATAGGCAATAAGGTAATATGCTATGACCTTCATAACAGAAGAGTTCACAATAGAACTTGTCCTAGAGTGAGCACTTAACAGCTATTACTGAACAAATGAAGGTATTAAATGAGCACAGCAAGCTTTTTTTCTTTTAAGCTCAATGCAGATAGTGGCTCTCAGGCAAAAAATATATTATTTCAACTATTTCCTAGCCAAAAAATGTCATCACACTCCTCTCCTAATTTTCGAGATTTTATCATGCCTAGTAACGATATTGTGGATTAAGATCTACAATCCGTTTTGGTGGTTATCAGATCCTGGAAATATGGTAGTTAGAGCATTCTGGATGCTCACTTTTCCTGTTGGAGTTATACGGATACTATCATTTCATTTTTGTTTGTTTGTTTCTCATAACAGCATTCCCATCTTGGCAATTAAGCAGAAAGCTTCGCTTGTTCTAGTTGTTTCACAGTTGATTCCATCCTTTGACTTCCTGTTTTCACAATTTGCCAGCCAATCAAAGATATCTGTGGTTTTAAAGCATGTGTCAACTGAACAGATATCAAGAATAAAATGCACATATACATCCCAAAAGACTTGTGTCAAAATCAGTAAGATTGCACAAGGCAGGAACCTCGGATAGTATTGTAACAGAAGAAAATTGTCAGAAATTAGTTTGTTCTGTCTAGTATCTGAGCTTTAATAAACTGTGTCTTATCTCCTTTGGCCAGTGGACAGCTTCTAATTGGTAGGGGTCCAAGGTAGGGCAAACAAATGCACGGAACCTGTCTTCTCAGCTTTATACATCAGCAAGATAGCCCTATCGTACATCAACGGACAGGCTTCAAGTTGACAACAGGAAAAATGTGACTCAGCTTATACAAAAGAGGAAGTCCCAGCATTGGCCTCAAACAATGGGCCTGTCATTTTACTGCTTTGCCTGTCTGTCTTACTGTCTCACTTTTTTGAAGATATGCAGGGGCAGAAGACTCTGTATTCTTCTCTGGGTCTTGGATAGGGACACTGAATTTAGTATCAAAAAATTATTATTTAAGGGTGAGGGTGGAGCAGAGGAAACAACATGGAACTTGTGGCCAGGCCGGTAAAATAACTCCTTAAATTCCAGGAATACTTCATCTGGGTATGGAAACAGGAGAGGCCCAGCAACAAAACAGAAGCAGCATAAAATCCTCCTGAGAATGATAATTCTCCCGAATGAATAAAGAAAAGAGAGCAGTCTGGGAAGGATAGGCTTATTTTCTCCTCCTCTTTTCCCCTACCTGCAATTCCCACTGCAGAAGAGTAATCCCTTTTCAAATCAGGAACCAACTCATCAATGCAAAGACATTCTTTATGATGCCAAATGTCATGCCTGTGGTCAACATATTTTACTGTTTGAATTTTGGGATATTCTTTACTTAAGACCTATAAGGCTGAAGAAAACTTTTATTTCCCTAACAACTGAGCTCCACCTTACATAAATCATGCCACCAACACAAAATGGGGAGACTTCACTGTAGAGTCAACAGTGGAGATGGCAGGCTCTTGGAATAAACCACTCCAAGAAATCTTTGGTCTCTGACAACCTGACCACCACTACCCTCTGTGCTTATAGGTTGTCCTCAGTCCCTGACTCAGGGCTTCACCTCATTACACTGTTCCCAATTCTTTCTAATTGACTTTTTTGAAGCTTTTGTCCTCTTCTTTCTTGTGGTGAAGTAAAAATATGGTAAATGTGGGTGATTAAGCCCTTTCAGTCAAACACAGACTTATTAACAGGAATCATAGAGAGTGGCTGAATGTTGCTAGGGTTTTAGAGTTTTATGGGAAAGACAATGACGGTAGTTAATTTTTGGTAAGACCATGAATTAATTTTTAAGTTTCACTCCTTTAGAATCCATTGAAAAAATGTTTATTATTTTTGACTGAATTATTTCTAGAGTATGACAAACATATTGTTTTTCTGTGAGTTGAGGTGATTATGTTCTCTAGTAATACGTCAACAAGTTACTAAGGATGGCTTCTCACTAGTGATAGAATCGTCTCTTCCTTATCTTTGTGTCTTTCATACATAGACAGAACCTGAAACCTCTTAATCTTAACCTAACAAACATATTTAATTGAATGAATAAATTTTCAACTCTGTTTGGATTAGTTATGTTGAAAAGCCCCAAAGAACAGAGAGATATAATGAGATAATACTAGTGGAGAGCAAGGATTAGGACAACAAAACTAGAATTCCTTTTTCTAGGCCAGAAATTATAGTTTTGATTGCTCTCCTTTGGTTGCCACAGAAATATACAATGAATGAGAAAAGCCAGTTAAAAGAAGTCTTTAGAGGCAGCAAAAAAGCTCTGAGTTCAAAATGCCAGAATTAGATAACTTACACTCATTATAGGGAAGAACATTATGGGAATAGCAAACTTTTTAACTTCATACCGCCCACAAGACTTCCAGAACCTTCCCTGATCTCAGAGTAGAGCTCCCTCTCTTTCCCAACCCCACCTCATTCTTGAGTCCTGCGCTTCTCCTTTCTCTGTTCCTGTTCTCAGTCTCCCATGTCACACAACAGTAACAAAATGACTAAAACTTTCCTCACTGAATATACTGTGGGGGCCAAAAGCAAGTGTTTTGGCCATTTGGCAAACTTACCACATCTTCTGAGTCTCAAGGCAGCACTGGCTCAAAGTTCTCTATGCAGCTGGAAAAAGAAAGTATGATACATTTCTTCTCAAATATCCACTTGGCTAACTCCACCACCTACTTCTAGTTTGGTCAAATCTTACCTTCTCAATGAGGCGCACTCTGACTAGTCTATTGAGTGTTTTAAACTGTCTAACCCCCAACCCTATATCTTGGCACTACTGACATTTCTTACTTTACTTTTTCGCTTTTCTCTTATCATCTGACATACTAGCATGTCTTTTATCTTTATTTTCTCTTTTTTCCTCCCACTTGAATGTAAGCTCCAAAAGGTCAAGGATCTTGGTTTACTAATGTACCCCAAACCCAAGTATTGTATATAGCACACAATAGATGCTCCACAAAAATTTTTAGAATCAATTAATAATAACCCATTGCCCTCCTTTAGCTAAGTTTTTGAGTGGGGCAGCTAAAATCTCAATGGCACTTCTTGGATTCTGTATAGGAATTGTAACCAAAGTACCATAATACATCATCTAGGATGATAGGTCACAAGTGAAATATAAGGGGGAAGACCAGTTAACTTTAGTTTACTAAGATATTTTCAATACCTATTCTGGTCCAAGAACTTTACTGGGCACTGGAGAGACAGCAATAAATAAGCTATTACTTCTGTTCTCAAAGAGTTTACCATCTGTTAGTGAGACAGATACAAAGGCACATAATACAGTGTGATCAGTTCTAAAACAGCAGTATAAACCAAGAGCAATGGAATGAGAAGTTCCACTAAACATAGAACATTTCCATAGAATAGTTCTTTGTTCTGGGAAAGGTAGCCACAGTGGATCATCAGAGAGGTCTGAATTGGTGAAGGCATAAAGAGACCTGTGTGTTGTTAGATTCTCTTCCCTCATTGGAATAGGGTCCTCATGAGGGCCTTTTCCTGCCTCTGGTATTGAAAATTGAGCCAACCAGTGGAGCTGGAAGAGGCTCACCTACTGAGTTTCTTGGCTTCCAGGTCTCTGGTTAGGTAGAGTATAAGCCTCTTTTCCTTTTCTCTATCAGTTACTGCATGTTTGGGGTTTCACAAAGCCTGTTTCTTCCCAGCCTGCTCAGAAGGGTTCTGAATACATTGGTCTCCCTGTGACAGCTTCTCATGTACTTCATCTTTCTTTGTATCATTCCAGAAAAACAGTCCGTTTTGCTTTTTCTTGGTATTGCTTTACTCTTGGTTATCTGTACCTTGACTTTTCTGAATGAGAAGCAGATGGCAGATGACTCATCAGTACAATCATTATGACTTTCTTTGCTGCTCATAATTTCAGATTCCTGGCCTATCTGTTTCTTCCCACTTCTGCTTCAGATGAGTCATATGACTTCAGGTGGAGGATTAGAACCACTGCGTTCTCTGCCCTAACCAGTTCTGAGTATCCACTTTAAGGCTAGTGAGTGTTTAGAAGTTTTGCTACCAAATAGACTCTCCCTAATGAAAATAATGGGGAGAAGTTCTGTGTTTGTGATATTTTAATTGATTGACAAAAGATGGTTGTACTGATCATTACTCTAAATACTTAAAAAACTTCATGAGTCAAGATAAAATACATCTTAGGCATCTAGCCCTATTTATTGTGTTCTCTGTGGCTTTGGAAAGTGAGAAACAAATGAGTTACATCCCTTCTTTGTGAAGCTTTTACTTGTTTCTTAAGACAGAGGCTGGGAAACACAAGGGAAAGTACCTAACCATTTGTCTAACCATCTCACTAGCACCAGTGTGCTAGTAAGTTCCTCTACATCAAATTCATTTTTGCATACCTAGCTCCTAACACAGGGCTGCACATACAATATGGTATCTAACAGATGTTGTGAACTGGTGAATAAAAGAAAGCATGGATTGTCCCACTTAGTCATCTGAGGTGAGGAGCAAGATGGAAACTGGCAATTGAATTTCTCTGTCTAGAAGAAAGAAAAATTATGCCAGTCAATTATCTACTAATGAGAAATGCTGTAGGATCAGTTGAACAGCTGAGACTTTGTGTGTGTGTGTGTGTGTGTGTGTGTGTGTGTGCGCGCGCGCGCATGCGCAAAATGGTGGTTTTATTAAAGCACGGGGAAAGAACCCATGGGCAGAATGAGCTGCTGCACCACTGTCTTGAGGAGTGAGGATTATATACTTGGGAGTTGGGGGAAGTAAATAAGGAAAAAATAAGTTTCAAAAGAACTTTCATATGCTAAAGAGGACTGACCTACAAGATACCTACAAATATCAGAGGCCTTGCCTTTGTCAAGTTAAGGTTGTTTTCCCCTTTAGTAAGGTATTAACATTAAGATAGTTGGGAGATTCCTGGAAGAATGTCACCCATGTTCCACCCAAGAGTGGGGGGTGGGAGGAGGTTAGAGGGTGTCAGCTGATGCTTTGTCTTCAGCTAGCCTTCTGTTCCCTCATCATTTTCCTCCTGAACAATTTTGACCCTTGAATCTTTAAGGTTGTTGAAGGTAGGAGATCTCATCTTCTGTAACATTTTCCTGGTGAATAAGGGCATAGAGATGTCCCTACCTGTGGGTCAGTATCGGTCAGTTGGTGGAACATATAGGGGAGTTACAAAGAGGGAGGCAGCTGAATCCAATGCTGACATTAAGGAATTATCTCTACAGGTAAGTAAGGATCATCTGTTGAAGTGAAGTTATTGTAAGGATGGCGTCTCAGCACCAAGTGAAAAGATTGAAAAAGGCAATACATTAAAATCAGATTGGCTTTAAGATTGAGCAGTCCAATAAAGTGACCCCTAATAGTTGACCATGACCTTCCTCTAAGCCAGGAACTTAACAAATCATTAATGGAAAAAGATAATTTAAAGTGCCAATTTGAGTATTCATGTCTGTTAGAAACACAGAAATATTTTCGTGGTAATCTGGAATGTATACACAGCATCATTTTTATGATAGCACAGTTTTGTAAAACATCTTCACACATATGTATTACTTTAGTATTTAATAGAGAAATGCTATTTTGAGTATTATTTAGGGCTTTGACCATTTACTTAAGAGTTTCCATGTGCAAACAACATCTTCCAGTCTCAAAGAGGGAATAAAGATGGATGCTAGGTGTTCATACCAATGAGATATAGAACATGTCCACCATTTTAAATTTGGAAACTTGTCTGGGTTGGTAATTGTTTTAATAATGTGTCCATGGATCCAGGCAAAACCCAGAGTACAGTGGCCTATCCAGCCTGGGGGAGGCCACAAACACATGTTAGAGCTGCAAAACAGTTGGATCCTAGGCAGGGGCTAGTCATCTAATACTGGTCCTCTTTGAAGTACAGTCAGGATTTCAAGGGCTATTTGGTTTTGGAGGGTTATCCTTTGAATTTGTATAATAGTTTCAGGCCCATATTTGATTGGGGATTTGATAATAATCCCCTTTTCTTTAAATTGCTCCATGGGTATATAGGACTAGGAAGGCATATTTGGAGTCAGTATAAACATCAATTTTTAAGGCTTTTGCCAACTGCAAAGCACAGGTGGGTGCTATTAACCAGCTTCTGGGGCAGATGTATTTGCTGACAGGGATTTGGCCTCAACAGTCTGTTAGACTGTCTATAGCATGCCCAGCTTTTATTTCCCCTCTTTCATGAAATTACTGCCATTGGTAAACCAACCATCATTTGCAATTTTAATAGGGGCATCTTAAATCTGGTCAGCTAGAATCAACAAGATCAATAACCTCTGAACAGTTATGTTCTATACTATAGATACAATGGTCAGGTACAGGCATAAGGTAGCTGGGTTTAAAGTTTGACAGCTTTTATGTAAATTTCAGGCATATATATATAAGCATCGTCTGGTGTTTACTAAGTTGGCTTCCCATAATCTGTTGGTAGCTTTTGGTCTCTAAGACTCTCTGGACCTGATGTAAAGTCACTACAGTCAGGGACTATCCCACAGTGAGCTTTGAGGCTCCTACCTACACGACTGTTGTACGCTTAGCTAAAGCCTTTGTTTGCAATTATACATCAAGAGGTGACTTCTAGGATAAATATGACTATGAGGGAAGAAACAATTAAGAAGCCCATTTTGTTTGAGGTCTAGCCTTAACAATGTCCTAATTATAAGGAATCACTGGCAAGTGTGAGAAAACTTGTCAAGAGATAAGGGCATCTCCAAGTACATCATCCAATCTAATTGTAAGGAAAGTGGGGCCGTCCATTATCTCCACAAGTCCATAGTTTCCCCTATGGAGTGGGCTATGCTCTGGCTTTTAGGGAATGATTTCATTATCCCAGCTGCATAGAATTGGTCAAGGGGTTTTAAAAAGATTTATTTATATATTTGATGTGGGGAGGGACAGAATGGGGGAGAGAGAGAGAGAGAGAGAGAGAGAGAATCTCAATCAGACTCCCTACTGAGCATGGAGCCCAATGCAGGGCTTGACCTTACAATCCTGAGATCATTGAGGTGCAACCAAGAGTTGGACGCTCAACTGGCTGAGCCATGCAGGTGGTCCTGAACAGCTGAGATTTTTAAGTTCAACAAAATGTGTAAATATTACATTTTTCCAATTTTTCAAGAAGGAAAAATTGCCCAAGGAATGCATTAAGTAAGTACTATCTACAAAGTACAATATGAGGGCCTCTAATTCAGAGTCTCTTGGATGCCCCCCATGACATAGCCTTCTTTTGTGTCTGGCCAATGATCTCCATCAATAGCACTTGCCTTCAAACTCAAGGACTAAGTATCTTCAAAAGAGCACTCATCAATGTGAGTGAAGATAAAGTGTTAGGATTTTCTTAAGCGTTCTCCTTTTATAGGTCTTTTCCACCTTGGTTTGCATATGGGTATAAATCCAAGGCCAGAATTTCCCAAACTATATTTTGATTCCTGTACCACATATACTCCAGCCTCAACAGTCATTGTTTATCTTCATATCCTGTTTAATTTTTCTTCACGGTGCTTATTACTGCCTGAAGTCACATATTACTTTAATCTTTACTTTCTGCCTTCCTCAAAAAAAGGATAAACTCCTGAAGGAGAGGGACTGGTTCACGACTTTGTAGACATGGAAAATAGTGTTTGGCATATATAGAAATTCTATAAACATTTGAATAAATGAAGGAATGTCATGATGTGAAAAAGACTTATGTGGAAAAATTCATTTTGAAAATGTTAGTTAGACAAAGACGTGGGATTCTTAGTTTCTTTCAGCTGAAGGGTGAGTCTGCTCTAGTACTCCATTATATCTAGGTGTATAAGTGCTACCAAATTATGTTTTGTTTACCATTTACTTAATGAATGCTTAAGTGCCAGGAACTATGAAAAATACCTTTATAACCATTCATTCATTAAATATTTATTGAGCACCTACTAAGTGCTCAGTACTTTTTAAGCACATGGGCTAGATCAGTGAACAACACCAGCAAAATGACTGTCCTCACACACGTTCAATTCTTGTGACATTAAAGATAAAAAAATAGATATTATTCATATTTGTTGACAGGATAAAGCCAAGACACAGAGAAATTTTTAAACTTGCTTGGGACCCAATAATTAATGAATAATAAAGCTAGAGTTGGCATGCATGTGACTCTCTCTGAAGGCCTACTCTATTCTGTACAGAGTATGCACACCGATTTGACCTTTCCCAAGAGTGAAAACTTGGTTATTTATGTATTCTGAAAATCTTTGGAGAATTGCCTATATGGACTGAAATTATTATTCATAAACCAGGAACTCTCTCTTATGGAGAATTTTTATAGGTAAGTTTCTTATTTTACTGTTCTTATATTTTATTTTATTTTTTAAAAAAGATTTTATTTATTTATTTGAGAGAGAGAGATAGTGCAATCAGGGAGGAGGGGCAGAGGGAGAGGGGGAAGCAGATTCTCTGCTGAGTGCAGAGCCAGAATGGAGGCCTGTTGGAGGGCCTGATGTGGGGCTTAATCTGAGGGCCTTGAGATCATGACCTGAGCTGAAGGCAGAGACTCAACCAACTGAGCTACCTGAGTGCCCTATTTTTATCACTTCAAATGGACCTACTCCACTTTCAAAATCAAAAAAGTGAGATGGGGAAACATTCCTGGAAGGAAGCTGGCTTTAGTTTGTAATACTCATCCCCATTGTTTTTTTGGATGCCTGAGCCATCTATTTCTGATTCTTGTTTTGCCTGATGCTCAAGCTACATCATGGCCCCTGAAATCACTGATGAATGGCATGGCTGTACTTCTCTGCTTGACTCTTATTATGTTCCTCAGGATGTAATCTTGGTTTTTGCCTTTCAGCTCTGCATATCACAGGTGAAGATAAGAAGCTCAACCTGTGCATCTTCTTTCAGTCATGACTGAATAGCATTATACTAATATTTAAATATTTCAGCTGGAAATAAATAAATAAATAAATAAATATTTCAGCTACTCAGTCCATAAGTCAAATTCTTTGCACTTGAGTTCCCTTTGGTTCTCCTAGACACACAGAATAAATTGTTTTTTAATCTGGCATTTATTTTCACTTGACTCATTTTTAAAGTCTTCTTCATTTTTTTCTGTTCATTTATAACTCTATTAGCGTGGAGACACCATTCATTTTGTAAGCTGTGCTTTAAACACATTTCATCTATCAGGATTAATTTTGCTGAATGCACCACCAAATAAATACATTAAAAACAACTGTAACACTTCATTAATCAAAATGTCAACTTCTGCAGATGTAAAATGTCCCCCACTTTTAAAATTCTCTCCCTTTGCCTGTGAGTGCTTGTCTGTTTGACTAAAATATAAAAAAAAAGTGGTAAAAAATGCTGTCATTCTATTAGAATATGCAAGCAGGATTTGAAGGTGCAATCCATTATAATTAAGGCTAATTAATTATTATATGGTCAAATGAGCAACAAATGCACATGCAAAATCTAAAAAGTTAATTATTTGAAAATTGGTTAATCAATTGTGCATTCAAATGCACATTTGTTTTAACATGCAGACAGTTTGCTCTTTTACAAGGAATTAGTCTAGATAAGAAAACATTAAAGTAAAATATTTTCAAAATATCTCTGCTCTATGGGGAAAGAAAATACATTAAGATCAAATGCATCAGATTCTTGAAAATCAAAACTGCTTTTTCTAATCAACAATCTTCTAAAGAAAGACAAAATATTAGTATGAAATTAATTTACAATGGAAAAAAGTAATCAGTCCAAATTACCTACTTTGTGGGAGCCACTCAACCTGAACGTAATTAAAAAGAAGTCTCCACCATGTTAACTGGCCTGCCACCTGCACAAAGTCCCTCCAAAGGCCAGTATCCAGATGGAATTGTTCTATTAAAAAAAAAAAAAAAACTAGAGGTGTGCCTGGCTGGCTGAGTGTGTTAAGCCTCTGCCTTCAGCTCAGGTCACGATCTCAGGGTCCTAGGATCGAGCCCTGCATCTCAGCAGGGAGCCTGCTTCCCCCTTTCTCTCTGCCTGCCTCTCTGCCTACTTGTGATCTCTCTCTCTCTCTCTGTCAAATAAATAGATAAAATCTTAAACAAAAACAAAACTAGAGTCATGTAAATATGTACAAGTCCCTAGTCAGCTAAGTGATTTCAAGCAAGTTCTTTTCATTCTCAAATTTCACAACCTGCATCACTTAAAAAAAGTGAGGGCAGCTCAAGAGACTGTCACAGTGACAGCAAGAGCAAGACCCCTAACAAACTACAAGAAAGACATGAGAAAAATAGTTGCTGAAAGAACCCATAGCACATGTGATCTGTTCTTTTGTACATTCATCTGGGAGTCAAATCCACTGAAAGCAGAGGAGATGTGTTTTTGACTTCTGAATATTAGAAAAAATATTCTGTTGTTCCTTAAAGGTGATTTTCAGAAATCCTCTGTGGGAAAAGCAGGAGAAAAGTCACTAAACTGGGTAGTAGAGAATCAGTGAAGTTTCGTGGCTCAGAATTAGGACTTCATTTAAGGTAAATTTTTAAAAAAGATTAATCTGTTTAGGAGATTGGAGAAAAGAGGTATTTGTGAGAGAATTGCTTGAAGTTATTTAGTTAATTGAGGTATAGATATCTGAATTTTGAAGAAGGAAAAAAAGTGAAGCAATAGGTACTAGAGATATTTCAAAGATCGAATCAACATGACAGGAAGAGTTAGAAATGCCTCAAGTATTTCATACTGTAGGACTAGAAAAGTGGCACCATTGGAAGAAGTAGGGATATTGAAATACATGGTATATTTGAACAAAGATGGTAAACTTTGAGCTTGAAATGACAACAATGCAATAAATACAGATACAGAAATCATCAGGACTACTTTCATTCATTGGGGAATCATCTAAATCAAAATGGATCTGCCCAGAGAAAAGGGTTGAGGAGTAAAGGAGGTTTAAATATGAACTCTCAGGAGATTAGAGCGAAAGGAAGAGAGAAATAAGGTGAAAAGAAACAGAGAAAGAGGCAGGAAAATGACTGACACCTCGGAGAATAACTAGAATGGTGTAGAATAGCGGAGATAGTAGTCTATAATAAATCACCAGGATAGTCAGGGGGAGACAGAACAGGTTTTCTACGAGAGCACAGTTAATGAGAATTTAAAAAACAGAGAGATCAATAAAATTAAGTTATAAAAAAAGGTCAATGGATTAGGGTTTAGGGTAAATGTCAAAGATGTGTCACTAAACAGAAGGAGTTACAGAGAACATAAGTAATGAGATAATCAGTTTGTTAGTAAACAATGAGCTTTGACTTAGTGAGCATAGAGTATATTCAAGTGCTAGGCTAGGGGACATGAGATAGGAGTCATACTCTCAAAAAGCTGACATTCTGGTTTGGGAGATGGGAAGAATAACTTAATGTAGCAAGTGATCACACTCAGAAGAAAGATGCACTCTGTAATAGTTATTAACAACTGATACATGGAAAGAAAGCAAGCCCTGTCAGCAGAGGTTGATGGCAAAGGCTTAACAAAAGGCAGGCCCAAGCTTGGACTTAAGGACATGAGGACTTCCATAAGCAGATGAAAGGAGAAGAGAAGGCATTCTAGGCAGGAAACTCTAGATGCTGAAGAGAGCGTTAGGTGTTCTGACAGACATAATCTAATGCCTCCCCAGTGATCATTCTCCAACCCGTTATTTTCTGCTCACAGAATCCCCATTTATTCAGGTAGCAATGGAGAACTCCTGAGTTCCAGTGGAGCAGCCTCTTATCCTAGCTCTAGGTAATGTGATGGGTTTACGTTAGGGATGGTATTCTCACGCACTTTTGCCATGGTTTTTGTTTTTTGTTTTTAAAGATTTTATTTATTTATTTGACAGAGAGATCACAAGTAGGCAGAGAGGCAAGCAGAGAGAGAGGAGGAAGCAGGCTCCCTGCTGCTCAGAGAGCCCAATGCGGGGCTCGATCCCAGGACCCTGGGATCATGACATGAGCCGAAGGCAGCGGCTTAACCCACTGCACCACCCAGGCGCCCCTTTGCCATGGTTTTTGATTGGTTTGAGGTAAACATGTATTTCAGTTCTGCCAATGAAATTATTTCTTAATAAAAATTTCTTGATTAAATAAAAAACTTCGTTGGCTCAAGCTTTTCTCCTTTTGATTTTTCCTTTTATTTTGCTTGTAAAATGGACTAATTCCTCAAGGAGTAGCTAAATCATCTTTGTCCTCATTATTGCTGCTGAGCAGGTGCTGACTTGGAATGCCTGCTTCCAGGCTTCTTGTTTCATGAGAAAAAAGCAACTATTTGTAGCATTTCTTTGGTCATTTTTCTTATTGTTCTTACTCAAAGCCAAATATGTCATACCAGACTTAGATTATGAGTGGTTCTAACAACAGGATACTAACAAGTTGAGTGAGAAAAGGCCAGAAGAGATTTCTGGAGCAAATGGCAGACTAGGCCTCTAAACGTTCTGAGAACAAAATGCTGTGTAAAATATAGAAAAAATACTCTTTAATTGCTTTCATTAATTGCAAGAAATACGGAATATGCAGGCCAGATTTGTGGTGTACCTAGGACTGAGAGAAGAGCATAGATAGCACTGGAAACAGATTTTGTTTGTTTCTTGAGGGCATTAACTATACCATGAGAACTTGAACACTGGTTTTGGTGAGATTGTGAAATTTAAGGAAGGGAAAAAAACATTCTGGAAGGCATAGAAAAAACTAAAAATTATCCTTTGATATTTGCAAACACAATTCAATTTTGTGACCCAAATATATGCTACCTGGAGAGCCAAAAATCCCCAGATCTCTGAAGGGAACAAAGACAATTTTTTTCTAGAATAACCTTCCTTCATGCCAGGCAATAACATGTTTCTACAGATAAAGTTCTAAGGCATAAGAGCAGCATATAATTAAAAAAATCATTAAATACAAACACATAAACTACACTATGGGAAAAAGGAAACAGAAGCAGATTTTCAAACTTCATATTTTGGAATTACAGGACATAGAATATAAAAGTGTATGAATATATTTTAATAAGTAAAATAAAATATGAACAAATTCAAAAAAGCATAAAACAGAACTAGAATCAAAAACTATGATTGTTAAAATGAAAAACTCTATAGATTAGTTGAATAACAGATCATACTCATCTAATAAAAGAATTAGTATATTAGAAAAAAGAACAACTGAAGAGATAACCTTAGTAGCCCAAAGAGATAGAGAGATAGGTCAAAGTATAGGGAAAATGAACAGAAAATGTAGAATACACATACGTACTTTCCCTATACTTTGACTTATCTTTTATATATAATATTTTTGATATATAATGTATTTTGATATATAACAGATATTAAATATATATATATGTATATATATATATATATATATGGGGTTAAGGTTTTTGTTTGACTAAAGAGAAAGACTGAGGTATAAGGTATTATGGTTTAGAACTTTCCAGAAATGATGAAAGATACCAATATCATTCAACAAATCCAACAAATTCCAAGAAAATTTTAAATTCACACCTCAGTGTAGCATAGTACAATTGAAGAACATCAAAATCATCCAGAGAATTATATGCCTTTTGAAAACAATTTTTGTACACTACTGGAGAAAAGGAGCACATGACCATGTATTGTAACTGCCCATCAAAAGCTGGGGTCTGTCAGAATCTTTGAGATGCACAATTGAGTGGGCCCAACAACAATCCAATAATATGTTGTAAAATAAAAGCAGTACATCTAGAATCAGGGATAAACAAAGGGCAAAAGTAAGCTGACTCCCATTTCATCTGCTATTAGTGCATCAGCAACCACTTAGTTAATAATTTCACTTATAATTTAGTTATAATAAGATGACTAAGGAAAACAAAGCCCAAGCTTGGTGTATAAATGTCAGCTTGGTATGTTGATGCCCACAATGGACTGCAAATTCACTACAACCATACTGAGTGGCTTTTAAAGACAATCGTGAGAGAAACCACCACTCCTTCTTACCAAGAGACAAGAGCTTTGGGTGGTATCTGGTCACATATTTTCGATAAAGGAGTAGAAAGGCCATTGCACAGTGGCTTGTAAGGAGTAACATTGGGTGGCTAGAGACCAAAAAGTATGTGGTAGAAGCATATGGATGTATATATAGGAATGCACACAAAGTTTAAAACATTATTTAATTATTAATTAATTATTAATCTCTGTCAGAGTAACTATCACAGAATAGTCACTCAAATCAAAAGTAGCTCAAATAACTTGGCTTATTGATGTTAACAAAGTGTCAACAACTACTTCAGTGCTAGAACAATAGGCATGAGAACAAAGCCACCATTGTGATAGGGATGGAATTTCTGTGGGGGAATTCCCCCTTTTTAAGACTATTCTTTCAAATATCACCACCAAATGTTCAACCTGTAGCAACATATACCAACACCGACCTCTAATATGGATATACCTTGAAGAGACCAACTGACCACATGGTGTCTTGAGGTGGGCACCATGTAGCATCTCACAACAGGGCAAAGATTTGGTCTGCCTAGCTCTGGACTGGTTTGCCACCGTATTTTTAGTGGCAACTCTGTTGGGGCCTTTCACCCACTCCTCATCAAGTCACTGCATGTTTCTTCTGGGAATGTTCATCTGCCATGGGTTAGGGTATAGGCCTGTGGGAAAGGAAGATTGACTTTCCTGTCCCTGCCATGTCCACATTTTTCATTATGCATGAAGCCCTGCAAATTATGAAGCTGCCCTGCCCATAAAACTGATAGGAGCAGGTTCCCTCACACCACTGAGAGGCGGTAAAGGAAGATTACTGGGGATTCATTAGTAAAACTCTGATCTCAGTGCTTGATAAAGAGTAACATGTTATCTGTTATTACTGTTATGACTAATTAAAAGAAGAAAAAAAAGAAAAAAAACAAGGCTAATTGCTTTGCAGGAATAGGCTTTGAAGATGGAGGAGGGGGTGGAGGCTCAAGGCAAGGAATACACAAGACCTCTTGAGGTTGGGAGTGTCCTCAGCTGATGGCTTAGAAATAGGACCACAGATCTATAACCACAAGAAACCAAATTCTGCTGATATACTGTATAAACAAGGAAATGGATTCTCCCTGGGAGCCTCTGGAAAGAGTTGCCGCCCTGCTGACCTTTTGATTTCTACTTTGTGGGATATGGAACACAGAAGCCAGCCAAGCCCACTTAGACTTTTGACCTACAGAACTCAGATAATAAGTTTGTGTTCTTTTATGTTGGTAAGTTTGTAGTAATTTGTTACAACAGTGAAAAAAATTAATATACTTGTTATCTACAATTTCCAAATAAAAATTTGAGCCGTAGAAGAGTTGTGTAATAAACAAAGGTAATAAAAATCTCATTTCATTATCTTTAAAGCTAGGTTCAAAATCATTAAATGTACCTTAAATGATTTCTGTTCATTGTTGTAGTTCATGGTGACAACAAGATAATACTTGGTAACTCTCATGGGCATTTGTAATTTTTTTGTGACTGCTTAGTGTATAATTTTCCTTCCTCTTGTGGGGGATTCTCCATTGCACAGATCATTAAGATGTGAAGTCTACTTCTCTATACTCTCCCTATCACCACTACTTATAAGTCAAGGTATAGGTTCATGAAGTAGGCTCTGGATGCTTCTACATAGAATTTTGAATGCGGAGGCAGTGAAACAAAGTACTAGAAATAATTTAAAAGTATTAAAAGAGTCCAGTGGTGGTAGCACCACACACATGTCTGAAAGGGATGGAGGCACCAGTGGTACCAAGGTCTCTAGACTTTCTTGTGGTATGCCTTTAGTTTTGACTCTGCTGCCCTGAAGCAACTGTTTGCTACTTATCTTCTGTGCCTATCTGTAATCCACCCAATATTTTTTTTTATCAATGAATCTCTTTTCTGATCAATTTAGCCAATGAATCTCTTTTCTGATCAATTTAGTAGCCTACGAACAAGAACTCTCACTGATACAGGTGCCTTCTAAATGCCAGGTACAATTTTAGATGTGGAGGTCGTAGACAGAAAAAGGTGTGGTTTCTGAATACTGAAAAGTACACTCTAGTGAGAAGCTGGGTATACTAAGCAAAAGTTTGACAAGAGCATGTATACATGTATAATAATATGCATAAGAACTATAACGGAGGCATTTGTAAGGAGTGGGGGACAAGAGGAATAGAGAAATGTGTGCCTGTGCTTGTCTTAGGAATCAGGCTCTTTTACAGAGTCGGGACTCCAGAGCTGAGGAGACAGCTGGCAGTGGGAAGTAGACAAGCAAAGGAGTGGGAAAGGGGTTCTAGGTAGAGGGTATAGAATCAACCACAAGGGGATTATATCATGGAATATTAAGAGGTAAGATACACATTGGGAAAATAGCAGGAGGGAAGTCTAAATATATAGGTGGATGTCACACGAAGGGATTGAGAATTTGAAGAAGAGATTAGATTATTAGAAAGATCTTTCTGGAAAGGAGAGAGTGGGTGAGAATAAACCACAAGGCAAAGAAGCCAGTTAACATTGCGGTGTTTCTCTTAGTAAATTTAGTATTTTAAGTGGCTATAGTAACCTCTCTTCCTACCACTCTTATGTTCCTTTTGCAAACTCACAAGTACATCTTAATAGCAGACCTCTTTTGACCTCCAAATAGTAAGAACCAACAGGTAAACCTTTGTTAACTTTCATGGGCTGAGGCTCATTTGTCACATTATTCCCTCCTTTTCATGTTATTAGAAATTTCATGTTATTAGGAAGCATTAAAAAATTATCTAATTAGTAAGAATGTTAAAACAAAACTTTAAAGTATCTCTTGACCCGTTGAAGAGTATCTTCACTGTGCATGTCACCATTACATTGCTAAATAAATGAGTGAAAGCAGAAGTGAGGTTAGGATAACAGATTAGACAGATGCGGATGACTGAAGAGGTAAAACGTGCATGGGGACAGGAGTTATAGATAATGAGATAGGGTTGGTAGAACTGAGAGCAACAGGATGTCTCAAAAAATTTAATAGAAGATAATGATCAAAGCAAAGAGGTCCCTGTGTGCAGAGGGCAACTTACACAGGCCTATGTTCTGCAGTAAAAGATTCGTTTTCCCCTCCAGTGACCAGGTTCCTTGCCTGTCCCAGTGTAGACTATAGCCAGGAGGAGGATGAGGACCAAGTGTGCTCATGACCTTTTCTTGCTAAAGCCCATAGGAGAAACCATAGTATACATCATGCTTTAGTTCCCGCATCAACCCTCAAGTTCTGTTTTAACAAATATTGTGGCTGAAACATTATGGAAAGAGGAACTAAGGCTGGTGGTGATGTGAGGAGGGACAGGAATGGTAGGAAGGGAAAGAGAAGGGAGGAGGAAGCAGCAAACAAATAGGAGGAAGAGGGAACTAGGGAAAGTCTGTAAGGCAGTGAAAGAAGATAGATCAGCTCCAAAGAAAATAATAAATTGAACTAATTCCAACTGTTGACTGGTTTAAATGAGACATGTGGGGGTGGCTCAGTCGGTTAAGCCTCTGCCTTCAACTCAGGCCATGATCCCAGGGTCCCGGGATTGAGCCCTACATCAGGCTCTTTGCTCAGCGGGGAGTCTGCTTCTCTCTCTCTGCCTGTCTCTGCCTGCTTGTTCTCTCTCTCTGTCAAATAAATAAAAATTTGAAAAAAAAAAAAAGAAAAATTTAAATGAGACATGTGGGTCAGCCAGGGCTCTAAACACTCTTGATAGCAATTGTTCTAATTCTAATCATTGTGGAATATTTGTTGAATTAAAATAATTTAAATATGGGGCACATGGGTGACTCAGTTGGTTAAGCATCTACCTTTAGCTCAGCTCATGATCCCAGGGTTCTGGGATGAAGAGCCCCATGTAGGACTCCTTGCTCAGTGGGAAGCCTGCTTCTCCTTCTGCCTGCTGCTTTCCCTGCTTGTTCTCTCTTTCTTTCTATCAAATAAACAAATAAAATCATTAAAAAAAATCATTTAAATAAACATTTGTATTACAGGGGAGAGGAGGAGGGAGAAAAGGTAGGGCTGCCAAGAATAAAAAGGAGCCACTGCAAAGAGAGAGGATGGCAATGTTAAAACATTATTGCTCTAAAATAAGGAAGCAAATCACCTGTAACAGATACGGCGAAACCAGGAAGTTTGGAAGACTAATATGAGGGCTTAGAGAAGCTGCCCTGCCTGCGTTAGCTAAGACATTTAAGACACCACAGAGGAAGTGCAAAAATTAAACTCTTCTCTTTAGCAAGCATAGCTATAGTGATGCCTGATGCCTCTGTTGGGATTTCAGTCCTTTTGGATACTGTAGACCTGAGACATGTAATTATTTTGGCACTGTTTACTTTTGTATCTTATGAGATTTAAAAAACTAATATTTAACTATAACTTTGTTTAATAAGAGCAGAGCTGGCCATGGCTTTAAAACATACACGGGTCTGTTTCTGAAAGGATACATAGTAAGCTATTGACAGCCCCAGCCTGTGGGAGTGGGGTTGACGTCACATATTTTGTACTTTATTCTAAAGTTAATTTTTAAAAGTTAACATGTTAAGCAATTTTGCTCTTTCTTCACTATCCGGCCCTTCCATACCTGAAGGTTTTCTTGAAATTGCAAAATGGATACATGCCTGTTGTAAGAGTCTATGGTGATTTACTTAATCAGTTCCTACTGAAACAATTTTTACATTGTTTCTAATTTTTTTTGCGATGACAAATGCCTTAAGGTGACCATGTTCATATGTTTCATGTTTCTGTATTACCATAGGATAGCTTCATAGAAGTGAATTGCTGTGTTAAAGTCATGATGTGCTTTAATTTTGAGAAATATTGTTAAAGAACTTGCTGAAATGTAGTGATTTATACTTCCACAAAAGTGTACGATTGTGCTGATTTCCCCTTACACTCACCAATACTGGATGTAATTATTATTCTTCATAATGGTCTGTCTTGTAAGTAAAATTAATTTCTTCTTGTTTAAGTTGGACTTATTGGTGAGGTTAGGAACAGTTTCATAAGCTTAGTGGTTATGTTTTTTTTTTAAAAAATCAATTTGTAATAGCTTTCTTTCTAAAGTGATAATTACCCTCTACCACACATGCTGAAAATATTTTCTTCCACTTTGTGGTATCTTTTACCTTTGTTTACATAAAAGTACTATTTTCATATAAAAATTCTATGGTTTTATGAAGTCAAATGTATAATCCTTTTTTAGGGCCTACAGTTTTATATAATGAGTAGAAAGAATTATAGAAATATTCTCATTGACATCACTGCCACTTTATTGGTGAAGAGTGGGGACTCAAAAACTGGTTTCAAAATCCATAGGACTATTGTACAGAGCTAGGTAATCAAGTTGACAGAAAATATTAGCCACCTTAAAATTATTAAAAAACACCTCTTCTGGAGAAAATACTTACTGACTTTCTTTGACATGAAGTTTTGGTCTAATATAGCAAATGTAGAGAGAAAAAAGGGCATTTTATATTAAAATAGAATTTAATCTTCTTAAATAGGAGCTAAAATTATATTTTAAAATGTCATTTTATTTGAACCCAGGGGTTGGCTCTGTGATTCTTTGGAATCTACATTGTAGACACACACCTCCTGGATAACTTGTATGGGTGTATTTGAATAAAAACAATGTGATTTTCTGCAGTGGAAAAGTAGCTAATTAAGTTGCTATCAATTCTCAGTCATTGACAGAGAAGAGCCAATAATTTATTTAGGGAGGGAGGGAGAATATTATATAAGCTGGCACTGATTTAAAAAAAAATTTATTTTATCGAATCTGTCTCCTGATGATTAACACAGAAATTCCTCCAGCAATTACGGACTCTTTTATAAATGTGTCATAATTTACATCTTGCCAGGAGCAGCTTCAACTCAAACATGTGTGTAATTTACTCATCTGGCTTATTTCCATCACATCAACACTCTCAATCCAGACTCTCTTACACATGTGATATGCTCCGTGCTGAGAATATGTGCCCCTTTCCCAGAAAAAGTGACCTATCATGTAGAGAATACCATAAAGAATTCCATAGGATAGGTTTCATACTTCATTTTTATCACTGACTTCAGATTCTTACCCCTTCTACAGTTTTTTCTTCTTCGTCTTTATTTTTTAAACTATTAGAGTTATGCACAAACAACTCAGTTTATAAATTTGAATTTTAGTTCCTTTCTATTTATATTTCTTCTTCTCTAGTAGAGACACTAATGATCTGTGAAATGACCAAAGTATGAGTATTAATGGGTAAAGAAGAAAAAAATGATTCAGAGACCATATAAACCAAAAATCCCTCTCTGAACAATAAGCACTTGGACATGGAACAATATTAAAATTTCCCAGTCCTGTAAAAGACATGTAATTTGTCTTCAATGTAGTGCTTATTTTTATTAGTAGTAACATTTACATGATTATTAAAGGGCTTATTTCTTTTCTGTTGTGCATGGTAATGTTGGGCTGAGGAAAAGCAGATAGACATATTAATAGCATTGGGCCTATAAGGTGGTGGGTTACATTTCCAGGAATATAATCTGCTAAAAATATACTGCATGCCTTTCAATGCACTTCACCTTGCCAGGCTTCCTGGCATAGATTTTGGGATAGGGTAAGGAATGATGGGGAGAAAACTTATGATCAATAGATAAAGCTGCAAAAATACTGGATCACAAAGCACCTTCCAGAAAGCCGTAATAATGGAGCCAAAGGGACTGAACTGGGACCAATGCTCAGTTGCCATTATTCATCAACATTTGCCAATCACCTACGATGCCTAGGCTGTGGAGCAAGGTTCCGGGGACCAGCAGTAAATGAGATTACTGTACCCCCCACCCAGTTTATACTCTAGTGTAGAGCTGGGAACCTAGGAGGAGGTAGCAGGAGTAGCAGCAAATATGGTTGGTCACAAGGACAGAATGAAGCATGATAAGAATTGGGAAAATATGTTTCAGGTTCAAGGCCCTCTTAAGTGTCAATGTTTCCTTTATCCTGTCCTAACGTGGACTTATGAAGCTGAGGACACACAGTCAATGGCTGAAAGACAGAGATAATAGCTAAGGCATAGTCCTGGAGTACAGGTTCTTTTTTTTTTAAATTTTTTTAAATTTATTTATTTGTCAGAGAGAGAGGGAGAGAGAGAGCACGAGCACAGGCAGACAGAGTGGCAGGCAGAGGCAGAGGGAGAAGCAGGCTCCCTGCCGAGCAAGGAGCCCGATGTGGGACTCGATCCCAGGACGCTGGGACCATGACCTGAGCCGAAGGCAGCTGCTTAACCAACTGAGCCACCCAGGCGTCCCTGGAGTACAGGTTATTAAATTCAGGATGTAATACATGAAATACGCATGGATCACCGTATTACAAGACAGTATGTGACCCATGCCATTGGATAGGGAGGGGATAACTGAAAATTTACTATCACTACACTGGCTATATCCCATTGTCTTCAATATCCACTGTTCCTTTTTTGATAAAGTTGCCTTGCCCTCAACTGCCAAGTCAGAGAAGCAATGAAAGGCTGTTTGTTGGTGTGGCCAGTGTTTGGACTTACAGTGAATCCCAGAAACAAATCACTTAGCCTATAGCCTGGTAGATAATTTACGATGCAGTCTGACCTAAAAATATAAATTTATCCCTTGGTTCATTTTTTCAATGGAATTGAGTTTAGAGCCACTAAGAGAAAAAGTGATTAGCATGGGGAAGTAAAGTGCAGTCACAATTCAGAGCATTGAGAGGGGACTGTGCAGTTCATGAAATAAACAGAAGTAGGGAATCAGTTTAATAGAGAAGCTGAGGGCTGCCACACACGTTGGGGTGCAGGGAATTCCTTGGGTACCCCTCCTGCATCTGATTTTGAAAGATGACTTGCCAGTGCTGGATGGTAAGAATGGATTTGGAAAAATAGTGAACACCTTAATTGGTTCAGGAAAGGATAGAAGGGAAATTTAAAGCAGTAAATATAATCAACTATTTTAAGGAGTTTTGATGTGAGGGGAGAGAAATGGTACAGTGATGAGAGGGAAAAGTGGAGTCAGGAGAGGAAGTTTTTTTAAGATGGGGAAAGAAGCATATTTTGATGTTGGTAGTAAGGATTCCATAGAGAGGGAAACAATTATGTGGGAAAAAAAGAGATGGAGTCCTGGAGTTGTGATTTCCTTGAACAAGTGAGAGGGGTTTCTAGCTGGTTGATAAATGAAGTTCATCCTTTGTCCCAGAAAGAAGGCAGACAATGTGTGCCAGTTGTGTCAAATTCAATGGCTGTGGCAATGAGAGCTTGTGGAAGTTCTCTTCTGGTTGCTTTTATTTTCTCAGTGAAACTGCAAACAGGGCAAGCAACTAAAGCTTGTAAACTAAAAGCAAGTAAAGAAAGGATAGCAGGTGTAGGGAATTTGAAGAGAGAGAGCAAGTATGAAATGGGTGAGAGAAGGAAGGCTCTGCAGATATGTGGTGGCAGCACAGCATGCAGGGTCCGTGTGATGGTTGAGGACAATGAATTTAAAGTGAAATCAGTCAAGGTCAGCTGCATCATGGGTCTGGAGTCAATATAAACTCAGGTTACTATTACTGAGATTGGTCAAGAGGGACCTACAGAAAGTGCTAGATATAGGGAAATAAGAGGTATTAAAAGGAATGGTTACTGTTAAATTGACAATGGAATTTAACCTCATCAGAGGCCATGAGGGAGTAAAAGAAATGCAAAGGTGATAGTTGGGGAGCCCTGGTTGTAGGAATGAGTGATTAAGGTAAGTGAGAGGATAAGATCCCTGGAAGATAGGAGGTCAATGACCAGTTTTCACATTCTATTAAAATTACCTGTGTATGTGTCTGTTTCTCCCACTATATTAGAGTTTCTCAACCTTGGCACTATTGACATTTTGAACTGGATGATTTTTGGAGGCTTGAGGAGAACTGTTCTGTTTATATTGTAGGATGTTTAGCAATGTACCTGGCTTCTACTCACTTGATGCCAGGAGCACTGTGGTGATAATCAAAAATGTCTCCAGACATTACCAAATGTCTCCTGGAAGAAAAAACCAATTTTGGATGAGAATCATGTCACTGAGCAATAGGATCCTTCACACAGTTTGTACCTTACTCATTATTATATTCCCAGTGTTTAAAAAAATACTTGGACACATAGTGAAAACTCAACAGGTGTGTGATATCCTGAAGACTTTTAGTAATAGTGAGTAAGGTGCTGTGTTGAGGTTATCCAAGATCACCTCTAGGTTTGGTGATTTGATAGGAGAACTTATAAGAGTCAACATATAGTCATATTCATGGCTATGATTACTACAAATGGCACAAAGTACAATCAGCAGAGGGAAAAGGCATGTGGGGCGAAGTCTGGGGGAAACCAGGTGTAAGTTTCAAAGAATCCTCTCCCAGTGGAGTCACACAGGTTGCACTAAATTCCCCTAGCAACATGTTGTGACAACTCTTTTTGGTGGTGGTTGTCATCCAAAGAAGCTTGTTCAAAACTCAGTGCTCAGGGTTTTGGAAGCTGGTCATGTAGGCATCCTCTGAGTGGTACACAGATTCCAGACTCCCAGAGGGAAAGAAGGTGTTTAGGATGAACCATGTTGATTGCACAATTTAGGCACAGTGAGCCACTTTCATCAGTTCTAGGAATGGTGGGACCCCTATACCCCGAAATCCAAGTTCTCAGACAAGATCAAGGGTCAACCTTGTTGTAACAGATCTCTTATTTTCAAAGTCTAGAAGTCAGATCTGCCATTTTAACTCTGCTGCCCTGATTTATATTTCATATCCCATAGAGAAACAATACAATTTCCACTTAATCCCTGTTTTCAAAATTCCTAATCCCCTGCCCAAGTTCCTCATTTTCCACCTTTTTTTAAAATGCCAATTTGCAAAAAAAAAAAAAAAAAAAGTCTCTGATACAACATCAACAGCCCTGCATAGCCCTATTTCATTAGGAAGCTTTTCGGGGTCATTTATTGTTTATAAGGAATGATTCCAGGAGATCCAAAACTCTCTAATATTCACTTCAAACTGCCAGGAAAACAAAGTATTTTCCATATTAATTCATACTGGAAAAAAGAGGGGCTTTTATTTGTGTAATCTTTAAGAAACCTTTTGTATACTCTGTCATAGCTGCTTCAGTATTAGAGCAAAATACACTTAATGGAATAAACTTTTTCTTGAAAACAGGGTTTACTGTAGCAACAATGTCACCACTAGCTGTTTGATCTGTTGACCAGATTTTTAAAAAGTTGTCCAATTACTTAAAGCTCTGTCTCAAAAAAAATCCATATGCTAATTTACAATCTTCATAAGTATGAAGAGTTTTTTAATAAAGGTTACTCCCTATAGACCACAGCAGAGAACAGAGAGGCTGTAGGAATGAGAAATGCCAAGCTGCTCTCTGACTCCCCTTGCTCAATTAAAATATCTTCTTAAAGAAGCTCTAATAAAAATTAATATGTAGGTCTACTAAAATGCTTCTGCACAGCCAAGGAAGCCATTAACAAAATGAAAAAGACAACCTACTAAATGGGGGGAAATATTTACAAATCATATATCTGATAAGAGGTTAATATCCAAAATATATGAAAAATTCATACAACTCAATAGCAAAAAACCCCAGTCTGATTAAAAAATGGACAGAGGATCTGAATAGGCATTTTTCCAAAGGAGATACACAGATGGCCAACAGGTACATGAACAGATGCTCAATGTCACTGATCAGGTAGGTGTAAATCAAAACCACAGTGAAATACCACTTTATACCTGTCAGAATGGCTATTATAAAAAAGACAAGAATTAACAAGTAATGGTGAAGATGTGGAGGAAAGGGAATACTGGTACACTAGTGGTGGGGATATAAATTCATACAGCCACTATGGAAAATAATATATGGAAGTTCCTCAAAAAATTAAAAATAGAACTACTATATGATCCAGCAATTCTGTATCTGGGTATTTATCTGAAGAAAAGGAAAACACGAATTCAAAAAGATATGTGCACCCCTATCTTCATTATTTTGAACAGCCAAGAATGGAAACAATGTAAGCATCCATTATGAATGAATGGCCAAAGAAACTGCTTTACATATATGTGTATATATATATGTAATGTACAGAACAGTGAGTATAGTTAATAATGTATTGCATATTTGAAAGTTGCTACAAGAAAAGTTCTCATCACAAGAAAAAAATTGTATGATGACAGATGTTAACTAAACTTGTGATAATTTTGCAGTATATACAAAAGCCAAATGATTATATTGCACACCTAAAAGTAATACATTTTATGTCAATTATAGCTCAATAATAAAAAAGCTGAAAACTAGAAAAATGAAATTAATAAGATATGAGTAATAATTTGTGTTTTGAGTAAATTTTGAAATATTTTTATATTTTATTTTATACTTTTTATAAATTTATACTTTAAAAAATATTTTATTTGTTTGACAGAGAGACACAGCGTGGGAGGGAACACAAGCAGGAGGAGTGGGAGAGGGAGAAGCAGTCTTCCCACCCAGCAGGGAGCCCGATGTGGGGCTCGATCCCAGGACCCCGGGATCATGACTTGAGCCAAAGGCAGGTGCCCCCATAAATTTATACTTTTAAAACAGTAACATGGAGGACATTGGGAGATGAAGAGGAGAAGTGAGTTGGGGGAAGTCGGAGGGGGAGACAAACCATAAGAGACTGTGGACTCTGAGAAACAAACTGAGGGTTTGGAGGGTAGGGGAGTGGGGCGAGGGTTGGGTTAGCCTGGTGGTGGGGATAATGGAGGGCATGTATTGCATGGAGCACTGGGTGTGGTGCATAAACAATGAATTTTGGAACACAAATAGAATAAAATAAAATTAAAAAATAATAATATAAAACAGTAATTCATTTGGAAGCTCTATAGTCATTAAGAGCATGAAATCAGATCATGATTAAAGCCCTAGATCCTTTCCCTAGTAACCATGACCTCTGGGAAGTAACAATTTTTCTAAGCTTTAATTCCCTCATCTATAGAGTAATAATAGTACCTACATCCTTTTGAGTAGTAAAAGAAATAATGCACATAGTTTGTCCTCATGGTATTAGCCCCTAGCACATTCTCAATAAATTTCCTCTCTTGTTTTAGTGACACACTATTATTTAATGCTGCTATTTAACTATCCATGCATTCACTCAAAAAGTTTCATTTGACACTAGACCTTGTTCCACTTAGTAAGAACTTAATCAATGAACATGACAGCCCTGGCTTCTATCCTCACAGTGCTAAGAACCTAACAGGGAATTACGTATGTAATTATAACTAGATAACTACTAGAATAAGCAGGAGTAACAAAGTAATCAAAGCATAACCCACAAATTACAGAGATACATTACTGTGTTTGATACTGGCTTTTGGAACTTCTAAATTAGAGTACAGGGTGTATGAACCTACCCCATTTTGTAAAATAAAACTTTTTTTTCTTTTTTAAAAGATTTTATTTATTTATTTGAGAGAGAGACAGTGAGAGAGAGCATGAGAGGCGAGAAGGTCAGCGGGAGAAGCAGACTCCCGGTGGAGCTGGGAGCCTGATGCGGGACTCAATCCCGGGACTCCAGGATCGTGACCTGAGCTGAAGGCAGTCGCTTAACCAACTGAGCCACCCAGGCACCCCATGTAAAATAAATCTTATAGATGACTAATTATGTTGTTAAAAATAATCCTATAGGTGACTAATTGTGTTGTTGACCATGTGAAAGATGGTTTCCAATTTATTCACAGTGTTGGCAGGATGAAGAGATGATACTATGTGCATTTTCCCCTACATTCACAGACTGGGGTTAAACATGTTACTTTTGAGATTTTTGAGAAATTTTTAATTAGGAAAAATCATATTTCTATATAGGAATATTCTTTTAAAGACTACTACAATAGTCCTCATAAGAAATGATGCATGTCTGACCAAGGTATTGGAGGAAGAGAAGAAAGAATAAAAAAGATGATTCTAAGTTACCATGTTTAAACCTTGTAACTGGTAAGATGTGGCCATGAGAAAGAAGAGTCAGGGCACCTTCTAGATCTCTGGCCGAGGTAAGTGAATATACTTAGCTAACCAGAGAACATAACAGAGAGATGAGATGTCAAAACTGAGAAGTTATGGTTTGACCTTTGAACATGTTGACATATAGGCCCCTATAGGACATCAGAGAGGAGAAAGGGTTTGACAAGAGTGTCTGTTTCAGGAGAGCTGCGGAGATTGCAGATAAATATTGACAGGAAAGTCAGCTTATCATTCTTTTATCTACCACTTGCTGAGTGGCAGGCACTTGCAGGGACTGTCAATGCTGGTTTGTCTCCTGTCCTCCATTCACTCCTCCACTTAGCCCCTGACTTCTGTGTCATTACAAATAACTTCAACTAACTCCACAATCTCAATTTTGAGCTTTTTCCTCTCTGCTCACCACCTCCGATCATTCTAGTTTCCTCTCTTCAGAACCTTGACTCCAGACGTTCCTTTGCCTCATCAGAACCTATAATCTACAACAGTTTCACTGTCAATTCTTAGCCCCTTTATGTTCTCACTTTGCCTCTTATTTAGCTTAAATTCTAACGCCCTTTCCCTTGATGACTCCTGCAGAGCCCGACTTTCTCAGTCATCTCCCTTGCAGGTAGGGGTTTTCATGTGACTCATTTCTGTCCCATAAACTGTTAGTAGAAACCTGGTGGGGCGAGTATGGGTAAAGGTGATGGTTTTGGGAAATCTCCTTCCTCCCCACTTTGTCCTGACAAAAATGAGTCCATGATGGCTAAAGCTTTGGCAGCCATGATGCAACCATGAATGAAAAACCTCGAGAAAGATCCAGATGCAGGTCAGTGTGGATGCACTGGAGAAGCTGAAGCAAAGGTAGCAACTGCATTCCTTTGGATATCTTTTCATGCAAAATGCAATCCCCAATCAAGGCAGAGAACATTCCTAAGTATTATGCCCGAGTAAGAATGATGGGGTTTTTGATAAATCTGTGTCTTTTAGAGTGTTTTGTGCTGTTCTGAATGTTTTCTGCTATAAGCAATGGTGAAAGTTGATGTTTAAACAAAGGAAAAACCACTTTAGATCTGTATTATCGAAAGAGATTCCTATCTCTTGGATATATGGAAGTTTAAAGAGGACAACATTTTCCTTCCTTTTCCTTCCTACATAACTCTTCCTTTCTCATTCTATGTGGTCTTGGTGAGGGTCAAACATCGCTCCTGACTGCATGGCCCTAGTAATTAGCCCAGGCAATGAAATGTGAACCAAGGAGGGTCAATCAGAATCCATCATTAGGATTGTTCTAGTCAGAACTAGGAAGAAGGCTTAGCTCCAGTTCTGGGACAAGAAAGTCCCAGTCACTCAGGCCATGTAATTCACTATTATAGGGTGAGGAGGCAGACACAGATAGAGTCTGGAATGCAAATGTCTATTAGGGATCAACCCCAGAAAAAGGAATGAAGACACTAGTTGGGCAGAGAGGAGTGGATTGAGATGCAGGTTTGACAAAGCTTCAGCCAACCTGGCAAGAAGCTCTGGAGTGAGGAAAGCCCAGCAGTGTCCTGCATAGGTTCTAGATGGCTGGTCAGCTTCATTCAGTCACCAGATGCATGCTACCACAAAAAGATGTGACCTTGGGTGAGGTGGCTCTCTGTAGCTGATGCAGATCCTAAGGGAACTGACAAGAGGCTGTTGGCTCTTTGCATTTCCCACAGTTAACAGCAAGTCTTTCTGGAAGAGGAATTTGGCCAGTATGTCTCCATGTCTACAATACCCACCATATGGAGAAAGTCTGACTGAAAGAGGTGATAATGGGGCCAGCACATGGACAAAACCACTGCTGAAGGATGGAAAAAGAAATTTAATCTTAGCCTTGAGTATATGGATCCAGTTGCACCTGAAGGCAGAACTACCCTTGTCATTCTTAATTACTTGAGCCAATCGATTCCCTTTTCTGACTTAGCCATTTGAGGCATGCCAGTCAGGGTTGAAACAGGTCTGTTTAAGACAATAATTGATTTGAAGAGTAGAGAGAACTTTATAGAAGTTGGGAGAATTGATGAGGGACTAAGATAGTAGCAATGGAGATGTACAAATGTTAGATGGAATAATTTGGCAGGCTAAAATGACGAGTATAATGCAAGAACCAAGGAGAAAAAGGATTCTCAGTTTGACTTGTTAACATTTGGTTTAGGTGATATAGGAAGATAGTGAAGCTACTTATGGAGCTAGGGAATAAAGGGAGAGGTGGAAAGTGGGAAGAATTTAATGTAACATACTATATTTCCAAGTGCATATAATGTACTTACTGAAAAATCTAGAATGCTAATAAACTTTCAATAAAAAATATTACTACTAATAGGCAGGAAAACTTAAAACAGTTGGGCATCTGAAGAGTTTTTCTGCTTGGAACAGCTGTTCATAAAACCAAATTTAAATTGAAAATTTGCTTGAGTCAGGATAAGTTAGTTAAATAGTGCTTTTTAATTATCATGAGGCTGTGACACTCATTTTCACTACAAGGACAGATCCACCAAGAAAACTTGAATGTGTTTCCAGTTGGTCAGAATGACTGCCCTTGGGCAGTCAGAGCAAAAATCTGGAAAATACCTCTGCTTTTATCCCCAAGACCCAACACAGAGTCCCTTTTTTTGTCTATCATTACGTCATCATTTTAGGACATGTTTTAAGTTTCAAGCTTATACTCTATATATTTAAGAAAGTGATATTTTGACAGTATAAAGGGGTTTGCCCTTTTGCCTCATAAGATAAACTATATGAAATAGCCTTATGAGATAGATTACTATGGAAAAAATATTATTCACATAAATCTTTATTTACAGAAAATGGCATCAATTGACGTTTACCCCACATTTTGGCCTACATCTTCTTTTACTGTCATTATCCTTGTTTCACCATCTAATACAGATACATGAGTAATGGAGACCAAAGGACAGCAAAAATCAAGGAGGAATCCATGTTTTCTTCTATTGGATTCCGAAGCCTGGAAATAAAGCTATTACATGTTATAGGCACTAATTTCTTCGTTTCATCTGAAATACAGATTTGACATCTACACTTATGGAAGGAATGAGTGATAGAACAACACCTGTTACACTGATGATATGCAGTCACTCTACAAACCATATAATTCAGAGTTAGATGTTGTCCCAACATTTCACATGTCTAGAAAAATCTACAGTCTAAAGGTACAGACAAAAAAATGTGTTGGATCACTGTGGTTCCTAATAATTCATACCCTGCCCCAGGTCCTCATTTTGGTACCTCTGCTTCATTGTTCTTCAACATAGTCCTTTTTTAGTTAACTCATGATACCTTATTGTCATTGCCTCACACTGTCTGAAGATTCATTCTACCCTCACTAGGACTTTGAGTCCCTTAACCCTTCCCAACTCCTAAAACTCTGTGGAAGTTCTCTGTGGGAGAAATATCACTCCCAAATGGGCAAGCTGTTAAATATAAGCTGGGCAAGAACATCTTGCATGTTTGAATGATTTGTGGTCCTCCAAAGAGCCATGGTACATAAACAGATATATAGTATATTTTTGGTTTATATTTCATGGAGGACTGACAACAACAACAACAACAGTCTAAAAAGACACCTCAAATAATTATAAAAGAAAAAAAAGGCCAAGAAAGACTGATCTAGAACAACTACCTACCTGAATATTCAATTAATTCAATACCTACTTACTCTCACCCTCCCCTTCCCTGTCCTTGTGATCTTCTGTAGTGTCCAATGTCTAATATAAATAAAATGTGAGTCTCACATGCAATTTTAAATTTTCTAGTAACTGCATTAAGGAAGTTAAAAGAGGTGACATTGATTTAAATATATTTGACTTAACCTAATATATCCAAAAGATTTAACAGATAGCAAGTATAATAATTATCAATTAAATAGCTCACATTCTTTTTTTTTGTGTGGGATTAATCTTCAAAATCCAGTGTATATTTTGTACTTATAGCATATTTCAATATTCATTGAAATTACTTGATCTGTTTCTAGATTTTATAAAATGGTTAAAAAGTAGAGCCACATCTCCAAGTTATCCTAAACATAATTAAACATTTCCAATAACAAAATATAGTGTCCAGGATTTTAATTTAAATTGAAATTAGTTCAAGTTAAGTGAAATTAAAATTTCAGTTTCTCAGTCATTCTCAGCAGATTTTAAGTGCTTAAAAGCCTCATCTAGCTGGCAGTTACCATTTAAAAAAAAAGCAGGTTTGGTCTATAATTCTTTCCCAGTTTTCTTTCACACCCCCTCCCCCCATCCCGGATTGCTGGATACAAATGTGGTAAAGCTGTAGATGCTGGTCAGGACAGATATAAGATAGCAAAATTCATTTGAGTCTTCACTGTCACTAGGCAATCATATGGTTGATTTCTCATAGACTTCCTTGCACAGGATAGCTACTAACTTGGTACAATAATCACAACTTCTCTATTCTGACTTCAGGGCAGACATCACAAATTAAAGATGGTGCTCTTTCCCACAGAACTCAAGTGCATCCTCAGAATACTTCTATAGGTTATTTCAACTCATATAAGTCCTCTTAAGACAGAGTTTCAGTCAGCCACAATAAATATATCGGAGTTACCATAAAAGTTGAAAGCATTCTGCCATTCTTTTCTTGCTTTATTGCACCGTATTCCTTTCCAGGATATATTTTAAGTGGATGTAATGGGTTTTAGAATGGGATATATTATGATTCTTGGACATTAGAAGGCAAGTATCCATAGCATATGAGTAAAAAGAAATCTCTGGTCATAAAACAAGCTTGGGATCGAATCCACTTTTACCACTTACCCTCTAGGTAATCTTGGGCAAGTCACCTAACTTCCCTGAGTCTTATTTCCTAACTTAAAAAAATTGGAATAACATCTGCTTTGAAGGATTATTATAATAATTGAAAAACACAGGACATATCACGTGTTTGGCAGATTCTGGCACATAGTAAGCCTTCAAATTAAACTGATATCTATCATCTTGAGAGAATTAAATATCTTATATTACAGAAATGTTGACTGTTCAATTTTTTGGATTCCCTACTAGCTTTTTAGATTCTTGGAAAGAAGAATTATGTGTCATTAAACATTTTATATCCTTTCTAGGAGTCAGCCAGATTCTAACCATAGGGCTGAACTTCAATGACTACTGAATGAATGAATCAGTGTACCTGTAAAGTTATAATTGCTCTCATAATATTTAAAGATAAATATGCCTTACCTGATAAATGGTTAGTATCCAAAATATATAAAGAACTTATAAAACTCAACACCCCTGAAATTAATAATTCAATTAAAAATGGGCAGAAGACATGAAAAGACATTTTTTCCAAAGAGGACATAAAGATGGCCAATAGACACATGAAAAGATACTCAACATCACTTGTCATCAGAGAAATGCAAACCAAAACCACGCTGAGATATCACATCACACCCATCAAAATGGCTAAAATCAACAACACAAGAAAGAATAGGTGTTGGCAAGGATGTGGAAAAAGGGGAACACTCTTGTAGTGTTGGTGGGAATGCAAACTGGTGTAGCCACTTTGGACAACTATATGGAGTTTCCTCACAAAGTTAGAAATAGAACCACCCTATTATCCAGAAATCTTACTACTAGGTATTTATCTACAGAATACAAAAATACCAATTCAAAGGGACACATGCATCCTGATGTTTATAGCAGCATTATCTACAGTAGCCAAAATATGGAAACAGCCTAAGTGTTCATAAACTAATGAATGGATAAAGATGTGGTATATATAATGGAATATTACTCAACCACGCACACAAAAATGAAATCTTAACATTTGCAATGCCATGAATGGGGCTAGAGAGTATTATACTAAGCAAAATAAGTCAGAGAAGGACAAATACCATATGATTTCACTCATATGTACAATTTAAGAAACAAATGAACAATGGGAAAAAGAGACACAGAGAGGCAAACCAAAAAACAGACTGTTACCTATAGAGAACAAACTGATAGATACCTGAGGGGAGGTAGATGGGGGATGGGTTAAAAAGGTGGTGGGGATTAAGGAGTGACTTTTTTGGGATGAAAACCAGGTGTATGAAATTGTTGAATAAGTACATTGTATACCTGAAACCAATATTATACTGGGTGTTAACTAACTGGAATTTAAATAAAAACTTTAAAAAATATGCCTATTCAGATTAAATAGCTATTCAATACAAGCTGAAGAAATTTCTGTGACACTAGAGTGCAGTATAAGGCCTATAGGAGGCTACAAGTTCAAAATCCTAAAATTTGTGTCAGTGTATCTTAGAGTCCATGATATTGCCAGTGTTTCAATTGGAGCTTAGATCATAGGGAGACTAGGACAACATAGTAAAGCCATGGTAAAGAATACACTTTCACAGAGGAAAGACAGCAAATTGAAAGGTCTCAGCATCAGAAAACAGGAAGTGGTTAATAGGAGTTATTTAGGGAGAGATTGGTGGTAGCAAGAACTACATTTCCCAGTAGGTGAGTATAGCATATCATAGTTGGGGAACACATGATTAAAGCAATCAGTGGAGGGGCACCCTGGCAATCAATTACTATCAAGCATATTTGATATCATGTAGAAGTGCTGCTATTAAGACTAACACGGAGTAGAACTTTCACATCTGGAAGGGACTGTGAGGAGTAAGGCAGGAAACCAATTCTAAATGAAACAGTGTATTAGTCGGTAAATCCAGAGGAAAAACTCAATGCCATAGGTTAAGCTACCATACTTCCATACTTGAATTATGGCAATCATCTCTTATATGGCTCCTCCTCCTTCCATCTTTCTTCCCTTCCTTTCCATTCTTCATATGACAGCCAGGATAAAATTTCCAAAAGGCCCAAGTGAGCCGACTGTTCCTAGTTTATGCCTTTCAAGAGCTCCAAATTGCTCTAAAAGTTCAAACTCTCTAATGTGGTCTACCAGTTCCTATAAAATCTATTCCTTAATTCTCTGACCTCACCACTCAACACTATAATTTAAAATCCAGCTATATTAAACTCTTTCCAGTTCCTCCAATAGAATATCTGCCATGGTCTCTCTCACTTCCGGGTTTCTCAACGTTCTTCCTTCTGCCAGATAATTTTACCTCTCTTCTGTGCCAGGATAACTTTTAAGCATCATTTAGGTTGTGGTTAAAAGGCATTTCTTCTAGGAAGTGGTCTCAAAACTGTCAAGTTTGACTTAGTTGCCCTTATACTTCCTTTTATGAACATTCTACCTCCTCTTTGTAACTTCATCACTCACCCCCAAATACAATCAGGTTAGGGACCATCTATGTCATCTTTGGTTATATCTCCAGGGCCCAACACACATTATATGTTCAATCAATATTTGTTGAGTGAATAAATGTATGGTAGAAGCTTGTTTATAAAGAACATGGCTGGTCTCTGATTCTGAGCTTTAATATTATAGGGTAAGCAATAAGACTAGCCAAATGCAGAGCCTTGAAGTACTGAACAGAGTTTACAAGAGATCTCCTTGATTGTATTCAGAGGTTGGGAATGGTAAATTAAGAGTCCTACTTCTGAGGAGTGAATAGATACAAAGAGCTAAGCAGATGCAGATTCTTATAAACATTTTGCTTGTCTTAGTTGTGGTTAGGATGGAGCCTGATGGTTTCCTACACATGATTTTTTTCCTACTTACAAGCCACTAATAGAATATTAATTATTGTTAGCTATGTTCACATTAGTACTGACACTGAAGGAAAAGGGGTGCATGATAGTTATACTTTATAATCTTCATACAATTATTACACATCCTAATAGTGAAAATTGATGGTCTTTCTCTAACCTAGATTAGCATAAAGAATACAAAATAAGCATTTTTACCATTGACTAATAAATTAATATGTGGGAAGAGCACAGACACCATATTATCCTGATCAGAATTACCCAAAACAATGATCTATTCTGATCTGTTCTGCTTTACTTGGTCCTGCTTCTCTAAAGAATTTTACTGTAAAATTCCAACATTTACAGATTAAAAAAAAAACTGCATTTGTAGCCAAGTGTTTCCATTTTACTGACGATCCAAATCCTCGAGCAACATAACCAATACGCAGTATTTCATCCTGCACATAAAAACAAGGTAGGGTTTCTTGCCTTTGGAAGATACTTATTATGACCTTGACAAATTCTGGCCCCTGTTGTGATATATCATTTCATTACAATTCAGAGGCAATAAAGATGTTTAATTAGTCACATACTTCCAAGGATTTTGCCAGATTTCTTTTGATGAGTAAAGGAGCATCGAGTTACTCTTGATTTTCTTTCTTCCTTTCCAACTTGTGTGTGTGTGTGTGTGTATACACTTAAGTATATATATATACACATATACTTACAGATATATTATATATACTTACTTACTGGCTTATAATGTTTTAGATGTTTTTAATGAGTTTATTAAAATCTTCATTTATTATTTAATATATTTATATAAAATATATTTAATAATATTAATACTTAATATATTTAATAATATTTAATATTATTTATTTATTAAAAATAAGCACAAAATGGGTGCCTGGGTGGCTCAGTGGGTTAAAGCCTGTGCCTTCGGCTCAGGTCATGATCCCCGCGTCCTGGGATCAAGCCCCGCATTGGGCTCTCTCCTCAGCAGGGAGCCTGCTTCCCTTTCTCTCTCTCTGCCTGCCTCTACCTGCCTCTCTGCCTACTTGTGATCTCTGTCTGTCAAATTAATATTAAATATAAATAAATAAATAAAATCTTTAAAAGAAATAAGCCCAATGAAGGCAGAACTTAATCTATTTAGCTTGTCAAATTGTATTCTCTAGTATCTAGCATAGGACCTAGCATATAATAGGCACTGGAAAATAATTCTTTGAATTACTGATTAAGTGTACTGAACATTTTAATCCTGAGTGTGTTCAGATTTTGCCAGAAAATAGAAGTCATTCTAGTATTTTGGGTAGGAAGAAAATTAATTCAAAGCATTGGAATTGCCGTGGGAGAGACCGGGTAGATTATTTTTCAGCAAATTTGAAAGAATTGCAGGAGAGCCACTATCAATTATCCTAGTGGCATGGAGTACTGAAGTGGGTTATTCTCAAGAGGATGGCCGAGCACTGGAAGCTTCTGCTGATGATTTCAGCTGCTTGCTTATAGCAAGTGATTCCTGGGAGAAGTGCTGAAAGCTAAGGAGTGCTGCCAACAATGATCTCATCGGTCTGCAAACAGCTGCTGCTGAGAAAAATGGCTTCTTTTAAAAGTCTTTGTGAATGCCTCATTGGCAGAATTAAACCCTGACTAGAAAGGGATTCTGGGAACTGTAGTCCTACAGAGTAGACAGAGGTGAGGGTAAAATTGATAAAAGATGATTCAGTGTACTGAGACTTTAGGAGGAAGCTCTTATCAGAGTAAGAGTGAACTAGACTCTAAGTTCCATGATGAAAGGGATTTCATCAGCTCCTGGATACTTAGGGCAGTGATAGCTTGCCGAGCAACAGAATCAGAATCGCCTTCCATAGCATGGGATTGTAACTGGAAAGTGGCTACCTAGCTACTTTCCCCAGCTTCCCTTGCATCTAGGTGGGACAACACACTTTGGACAGAAGTGATGTGTTTCTATTCTGAGTTGAGGTTATTAAGTGACAGGCACTCCATTTTCCAAGGTCTCTTTCTTTTTGCCTGTTGTCTGGCTGCAGGTAGAGCATCCAGCAGAAGGTTCTGAAGAGATTCTAGGACAAGGCAGAGTCACTAAGGGAAATTTGTGGGATTTTTGACCTCACTTGAGTTTAAGTTGCTGACCAGGAATATCTGATCAGACTGTGTATGAGAAGTAATTCATGTAGTGTAAAAACGAATGAAATTTGGGGTTGCTTGTTGGTCCTAAGTGCTTAAGAAATAATTGATGAATAAATGAATAAGAAAGAGGCTTGCCATGCACTTTGCAAAGACTGCTGTGTCATTGCCTAAGGATGAATGCCCATATAGGCAGACTCCATTCTAGCATATTCTTTGTGTGTTTCCTCCCCTTTACATCTGCCAAATGTTGCTCAGAGATATGACAAAACTAACTTGGTAACCAATTAGAAAGGGATATCCCACTGTTAGGAATTAAAAATTCTTTGTTAACACAGCTTTCTGATCAAAATTTTGTAGGAAAAATATAAGTGGTAAGATGTGTTATCCCTTACCATAATTAGTCTGCTTGATTAAACCCCAAAACTCCTTTTAGGTACCCTCTTACATTTAGTAATTCCTACTTGACAAACTAAGAATAAGTGAGGATCGCATGTAATATACCCAAAACCTCACTCTAATCCTGTGGGAGGCTCAGGTATTGGAAATTAGCAAAATCATTATTTTCTGATAGGTCTTCAAATTCTTCTAGTAAGTCACTTTAATCCTAGCTTCAGAGATAAAAATGATAGCCAACACAGCAATAGGCACTATATGAAGTGCCTTATACTGGTATACCACTAGCTAATTAATTCCACACTCAAAACAACTTATTACTATCACCACAATTTTACTGATGAGGAAACTGATGCTCAGTGAGATTAAGAAACATTTCTAAGGCCACACAAGTATTTAATAGTTTCTTTGATCTAGAAAATGATTTATGCATCTCTTGGTAATTTGCCCAATATATTCACAACTAGTAGGTTTGTCTTGCCAAGATTGTGTCTGGTCATTATTTTCCCTAATAAATACTCTGCTAAGGAATGAGTTATTCATATATTTGGCAAGATGTCTCTCTTGATTTCAAAATCTTTCATTTTACACTTATTTATCCATTTCTATACACTGTCTTCTTTATAGAATTGATCTCTTGTTTTCTCATTGTTTTAAAAACCAGAGACCATTTGGTTAACCTGGTCTTATTGTTTTAAGGACTGAGAAATGTTGTCTTTCCAGTACCTTAGAAGTAAAAATTAAAAGGACTTTTATTAAAGAAATTTTGCTCAAAATAACTATAAGCCTCAGTTGCATGCCTAGGAACATTTCCCATATCATAAATACCTCAAAAACAATAAAGTGAGAGCTTTTGATTTGGGATATAAGCTAATAATTTCTCTGTTGGTATGTACAGATAACAACAGCTAACGATAATGACTGCAAATATGGTTGCTATCATTATTCCATTTGTTGCCACAATCATTTATTGAATGCCTATTATTTCCACTCACCATACTAGGTACTTACATAAAAGAATACTCATCTTTAAAACAATGATGTGGGGGTGCCTAGGTGGCTCAGTGGGTTAAAACCTCTGCCTTCAGCTCAGGTCATGATCCCAGGGTCCTGGGATCAAGCCCCGCATTGGGCTCTCTGCTCAGCAGGGAGACTGCTTCCTCCTCTCTGCCTGCCTTTCTGCCTACTTGTGATCTCTGTCTGTCAAATTAAAAAAAAAATCTTTAAAAAATGATGTGAGGGAGATACTATTATCCCTATTTTACAGGTGAATAGTAGGTTGAGGCTAAGGGAGATTGAAAAGTTTCTCCTGTGGACATAAATAGGACTAATTAGTGACAGAGATCAGATTTGAATCTGATGTCATGTTCTGCTATCTTTATTACATCATGCTGCCTCTAACTCATTTATAAAGACATATCTGAGTCACAGTCTTATTTGTTTACCTGGAATCAAAGAGAAATTCTCAGCAATATATTTGAGTAATGGTAGAGTCATATCATGGGCATCCGGAACATACATTAATGTGTCTTACCTCTGTGTTTTCTCCTTCCTGGGAACTGCTTTCCCAATTCTTTTCTACTATCCAGGTCCTGGCCAGACAATTAGCATAAAAGCTGTTTTTGTTGTTGTTGTTGTTGTTGTTGTTGTTTTTGAGGTGGTAATACCTAAATGCTAACCAGGTAAATACTTCTCTTAGAAAGTCTTCCCAGATTTCTTCCCTACAGATGATCTCTTAGGTAGTACTTGATAGGAGGAAGAGCTGGTCTGGGGGAGTAGAAAAGAAGAACCAGTAGGTCAGGCAGTCAGCTTAGCAGACAGACAGGGGGCTAAAACTTAATTTAACTTATTTTTAGCTCCGCGGGTTCACTGAAGACTGTTAGGAAAAGGCATGACATCCACCCCTGACGATGAACAGTATTGATCTCATTAGCATTATTGCTTTAGCTCTATAATTTTATGAAATGAAAGGAGAAAAAAAGTCTAGAAGAGCAGCAAAGTTTGATCCAATAAAATTAGAGGCTTTATTTTAAAATTTTAGTGTGACTTTATTCTCTGCTAGGTGGCTACTTAACTATTTATATTGCTGCCAAAGAACTGCCCTCTCTCATCCACAGCTGTTTCTCACCCAGAAAGTTTATACCCCAGCTGAACAGCCTTAGAATCTGGATCAGGAGCCAACATATGGCTTGTTAGGGAAGTGATTCTACACATTGGAATCACCTGGGAAACCTTAACAATTCTACTGTCTGGGTTTCCTGCTCAGAGATTCTGATTTAATTGGTCTGGGTACAGGGGACCTTAAAACCTCGCCAAGCATTTCTAATGTGGAGCCAAAATTGAGAACTAGTGAGCAACTAGGCCAGCCCTAGGAGGCTCTATGCTGAAATCCTTGGAATTTGTAAGGTAGAATGACACTAACTAGTAGCTACTCTTGCTACTTTCCTCTTATGTGGTTTCTTCAGTTTCTTTCCTTTTTTTTTTCCTTCTTTTTCTCTTTGAAGAAACCGAGATGGTCCAATAAGAAAGAAAATGGGACTCAAAGTTGTTTTGGGAAATCGGGCTTTTTGAGACTGGCTATCCTGGATAAGAATTCATGTTTTCTACTGGTTGGTGGCTCTGGGAGTACTGTGTGCCTTTCCTGCTCACTGGTCCCCTCTGTCCCACCAGGTGAAGAAACTGCAACAGTTGCTGCTCATTCACAAACTGGTCCCTTTTAACACAGGACAAGGGGAGACAGAAGAAAGAGGGAGAGCACAGAGATTGGTAGTCAAGAAAACTCACATAGGATTGACAGGGTAGCTGCAGCAGGGGCAGATCTCCACTGTCTCCCTCCAACTCTTAAAAGTTTATATAGAGGCTCTCATAGTGTTCAGTGGCCTATAGTCTTCAGATAATATAAAAAACACATTGCTCTCTCAAGACTGCATCCTTGAAACCATTCCCATGGTCTGAACACTGGGCACAATGTGTATTTCAAGGATGGGGAGTTTAGGAGCCTCCTATTGACGGCATTCAGTTTGCAGGTCAACCAGTGATCCCATCCTCTAGATGACATCCTCTAGCAGTTGCTGATCGTAGAAGGTGCAGTGTATGAGGTGCAAAGGAAGGGGAAGGAGCTGGGGAAGCTCCTGGAGCAGGTGTGGCAGATACGGGGGAATGGTGAAACCACCAAGGAAGCAAGTTTCTGGAGGTGAAGGGAAGTGTTCTCAGAAGAAAGCTCCTCAGAAATCTATAGCACCCATGCACCCTCCCTTTCTCCACCAGAAACTGGCATTCTCAACAACCTGAAGTGGTCAGATGGAAGGCAGACCATATGGAAAATTGGCAAAGCTAATAAATAGCAGGTGGGGAGGTAAGTGCATAAAGGCTTTTGGCAGAAATTGAGCAGGAATGTTTTGATGAGTTTTGAGCTCTTGTTTCTTTCTGTCCTGTTGCATCTTGTAGAAGAGAGGGAGGGTTGTCTCACAGGTGATGAAAATCATTGAGAAGCAGGAGGCAGTAGTTCTCAGGGAAAATGAACTCAAGCAGTTGCTGACCATGCTAGACAGGGATGTGTTGGGCTCTTGGGCTGCCCTTGGGGCATTCTCACTGAGTTTTCATGCAGTGTAAAGAGAGGAATAAACCTTGGGTCAGGCTACCAATGGATAAACCAATGGTTTTTAAGGGCTCAAGGCAAGGGAGGTGGGGGTGAGAGTGTGAGGATGGTGTTATCTCCAGAAAATTACCCTGCTTAAGAGGAGTCAGCTGGGAAAGAAGTCCACTTTCTAGAAGACTTCAGGTTGTGTCCTCCAAAACTGCCTGCTTTATGGGTCATTTGTGTTGAAGGCAGTCAATGTTTCCTCTTCTTTCCCAATCTATACCACCTCCCCTTCCATAGAAACTTGCTTGTGGAATTTGTGAAAAACTATCAGTGTAAACTCAGTGTCTGAAGTTCTTAAATAAGTGGGGATTTTGTTTCGGTGCTGCCTGAGGGAAGTGTGAGGGTGGGAAGTCAGGGAAATGCTGACAGAAGGGGTCTTGGTACAGGGCGTAATAATGGTCCTGTCCCTTAACCATCTTCCAGGGTGAGGATTACACCTTCTTATGTATGTAGATTTCCCATCAACAAAGGAAAGGGACTCACCAAGACAGACACTATTTTACTTTTAATTCTTAGTATTTGCCATGACCTCCACATTTTCCCATTCACCCACCCATGTAAGTGCCCCCCTTTTTTGTTGTTGTTGGCATATCCTGAGTTTTGCCTGGATGTAATGAAAAGAAAAAAAAGAAACTCTCAAGAACTAACATAGAAATGTTTTGCAGAACTTTACCATGACTATAATATTTACCTGATGATGGACACTATAGTCTTGGCTCACAGCCTTCTTTTCAACTCTGAGAACAATTATGAGAAAGCCTGAAAGTGGCAAATATTTTCTTAGTTTCTATTCCATTAGAAAGGACATAATAGCTTAGTTCTGACCAGTAAGATATAAGGAGATATTATTGGGGAACTCTTGGGAAAGTTTATTTTTTTAAAGTGAGAGTGGGAAGGGGAAGGGTAGAGGGAGCCTAAGCTCCTCGCCCAGCACAGAGCCCGAGATGGGGCTCCATCTCACGACCCTGAAATCATGACCTAGGCTGAAATCAAGTCAGATGCTCGACTGACTGGGCCACCTGGGCACCCCAAGAATTTTTGATTAAAAGGAGAGACCTGTAAGTCTGAAAGTTCTCTTTTTAGCCCTTTTGTCCTTCATGGATGTGTAAGGAGTGATGTCTGTCCTGGTAGAAAGCATTTTTTCACAAGGTGGCAATTATGAAGATGAATGCCAACTTGCCTAGGATGAGGAATGAATGGGTTGAAAATATCTTAGACTTTAAGGAAAATGTTTCCTCAGTTTACTGAAAAGAAAATTAAGGATCGTGTACCCTCATATTCCTGTGTGGCTATAAAAGCTCCATGTTTGGAGCTAATTTTTTGAAGAAGTATCCTCTGAGTTGCCTCTTTTTAATATCACAGTTTATTTTTGAAATCTATACCTTGCTGTGTTGGTGGGTTGACTGGAATATTTAAGATTTTTTTTCCAGGAAGATTGCAAGAGTGGTATGCAAAAAATTTGAGGAAGTATATCTGGGAATATTTTTGCCTTTTTGTGTGAATGACTCATTTCAGTACCACAGAATTCTTTTAAGTGTAATTGACATACAATGTCACATTAGTTGCAAGTCTACAACATAGTGATTTGACAATTCTATACATTATAGGAAGCTCACTAAGATAAATGGTTAACATCTGACACCAGACATTATTACAATGTTATTGACTATAGTCCCCATGCTGTACTCTTAATCCCTGTGACTTATTTATGTTGTAACTGAAAGTTTGTACTCTTAATGTCCTTCAGCTATTCTATCCATCCTTTGCCCCCACTCCTCTGACAAACACCAGTTCTCTGCATTTGAATCTGCTTCTGATTTTTATTGTTCTGTTTTTTCAGATTCCACATTTGTGGATCCCAATATTTTCCCTGAAATTTTCATACAAATTTCCTCCATTATTTCCTGTATCTATTGTGCACTTTAAAAAGCTCAGGGATGGGGCACTTGGGTGGCTCAGTCGGTTAAGCATCTGCCTTTGGCTCAGGTCATGATCATAGGGTCCTGGGATAGACCCCAGAGTCTGGCTCCCTGCTCATTGGAGAGTTTGATTCTCCCTCTCCCTCTGCCCCTCCCCACCATTCTTATGTGTGTGTTAGCTCCTGTTCCCTCTCTCTCTCTCCCCCTCTCCCTCTCACTGGCTCACTCATTCATGCTCTCTTAAATAAATAAATAAATAAATAAATATTCTAAAAAACAAAACAGAACAAAAAACACCTCAGGGACAGCCTCATCCCTCCCATCCAGCCCCCTGAACCAATATCTCCTCATGATATAACCAAGTGTTTATTATTTTGCTACTTTTCTTAGTAGATTGCGAGCCCTTTTGATCTGCCTGAATCTTTCCTCAGGTTAGGAAAATATTCTATCTTTGTATGTCCTACATTTCATTTTAAGCCAGGTACAAAGATGTCCAAAAACGTATTAAACTAATACTCATTCACATTTTAAATATCTAGGCTGTTTTTCATATATTTTACGTGCCTCATTTGCTGTTATCTTTTTAATCTAACTGTGAAAGATTCCCTGCAGTTCATTTTCTGTAGTTGGATCTGATCTTTGCTGTTTCTAGTGCTTCTAGTGTTTCTAGTGACATTTAAAATGTCACTGCACTATTACATTGGTTTTTTTTTTCACTTAATCTTAGTATTCTTTTTATCTCCAGACTTGTGTATTCTCTCTGTATCCTTGGTCCCATTAATTTTCTTTAATTTCACTGCAGGTGATATAAATGGTTGAATACCCTCCCCCACCCCTTTAATTTTGGCTGCTTCTCCCCATGTGTTCATTAGTGAGCTGGAGCAGATCTGTTGCTGAATCCCATTTCCTCCAAATAGTATTTACAGGGCTATTGGTGGCCTTTTCCTTTTAGAAGTTAAGGTGTTTAACTGAATTCTGTTGAATTTTCATCGATTTATCAGTCTGAGGGGTGTGCAGAGAAAGATAAATACATCTACAGAAAACATGATTTTTACAGTTTCATTACTTGAAACTGTTCCAGTAGGGCCTAAGTTCACATTTCTTATAATCCAGGAATATAATGTTACCAGAGCCAGCCCTACCTTGTTGGTAGAAATCTAGAATGCTCTTATACTTTAGGAGAGTGTATTTCAAGTTGAAAAATTCTGCTACATTGGTGAGAAACAAGATGAGAGAATCTTCCACTGCAGGTTTTTATTTGATATGACCAGGGCCCCTCCCTGAATGAGATATCCTGGCCTTGTTTGTGCTGATGATAGGACACCAAGTGGAGAAGTGCCAGTCTCACCTCTAGCCCTATCAGCTCGAATTTAGAAGTATTTGTTTTTGGTTTTGCCCCCCACCCAAGGATTTCCTTCGTTCTTCCCTATGTCACGGTACTACTCTTGGGGAAAGGGAATTATGTGAATGTGGAGCCCTTCAAGCTAATATCTTCTTTATAGGCAGCAAAAATCCTTGAGGTTTTTGCCATGCTATATTAAGGAGACAACCACATGTTTGTGTGTGATCTGGGGGACAGACTTTCAGGATCTGTTTCCCCCTATTTCTAGTGTGCCTTTTTGTGTGCAAGAGCTGAAAAAATAAATACATTTTCTAAATATTCTCTTAGCTAGAGTTCTAAATGGGACTTAGGTTTCTCATTCAGATGCACTTGCATGTTACTTGGAAGAGAGGAGTGAGGTGCTGTTCTAGCTTCTGCTGGCAAATGCCATGCTGGGGTATCCAGTTTTGTGGCGCTTGATTGGGGGGGGTCTCAGCTTCCAAGGTTTGCAGGTCAGTGTTTGATGGCAGAACTGCCATTTCCTTCCTAGCTCGGTTCTACAGTGCTATTCTCTGTCATTTCTGAAAACTTGCCTGCTGATTCAGTTTTCTAATGATTCTGATAGCCATCTAATGGGCTGTGTGAACTCTTGCTGCTAAAGTTAATTCACTAACTGCCTCTTGGAGTTTGACCAATGTGAACTTCAAGGTAGGATTTTTCACTATTCTTATTTTTCCTTTAGACTTAGCTCAATTTCTAGGAAGGATTTTAGATATATGCTACCATACTACCATCTTGTCTGAAAGTCTTTTAAAACATTTTTATGTATGTCTTTATGAGTAGTCTTTATTTCAGATCAGTTTTAAAATTCCAGATATTTAATCAAATCAGCCTATGTATTTACTCTCATTTCTATCTTTGGAAGTTTGCTTAAGAAGTAAGATAATTTTTTGGAGATTTCATATGTGCCCTATATCTTCAAAGCATCAATGGTAGTATTTTACCATAAACCAGAAAACCTCTGTATGAAGTCATTTTCTGCTAGTATATTTTGTGAAGGAAGGCTTAATTTTATAACCATTCTGAGTTCTTGATGCCAAGTGTTTTTGTTTTTCCTGATTTCACTTTAAATGTTGTTCATTTTCTTGCTCTCACTGTCTTACCCTCATGGAGCTTAGTGCGATGGGAGAAATTTAAGGAAACAGACTGTTGGAGCAGATGTGCTTTCTCTGCGTATGCATCTGATTTAAGATGGGATGGGGAGGAAGGCTTCCTGTAGGATGAATATTTAAACTGATTTTGAGGAAGCTGCAGGCTTTAGCCTAGTATAAAAGAGGGGTGACCGTGAATGCTCTAGATAGAGCAACATTTTAGAAGTTCAGAGACTCTGATGCGAGAAAAACATGGGTTCTATAAACTGCAGTCAACTCTTGGAGCCAGGGTGAGTGTGGTGCTGGAGTCAGGGGAAGTCCTAGTGGTCGAATGAATAGAAGGTTAGTGTGTTTTACTTCTAGTGTGAACAGAACCCAGAGTCCCACACAGCCCAGTTTCTTTATGGAGTGGCATGTAAGAAAGCTCAGTCTAATCACAGAAGGGCATCAAGTAGTTCTAATTTCTACTTGTGTTTCTCAGAAGAACACTAAAATTCTCAATGTCCCCAATCTGAATTCTTTTTTTACAGGGTGTTCAACTTTATTTTTATTATTTTTTTATTATTAACACATAATGTATTATTTACGCTGGGGTACAGGTCTGGAAATCATCAGGCTTACACGTTTCATAGTACTCACCATAGCACATACCCTCCCCAGTTTTCATAACCCAGACACCCTATCCCTACCCTCCACCTCAGTTTGTTCTGTGAGATTAAGAGTCTCTTATGGTTTGTCTCCCTCCTGATCCCATCTTACTTTCGAATACCTCAAGACTGGCCTTGCGTCTCTCACTCTCCAGTTTTTTCTTGGCACCAACCTTCATCTCTCTCTTCTCCCTGCCTCCTGCCCTCCTGCCCCCACTGCCCACCTCCTTTCTCATCTCCTTGTTCAGTTTTCTTAAGTTCTTTGAGTCTTTCTTCTTCTCTGGCCATTTCTTTGACTATCACTGGATCTGACATCCCAAAAGACCCAAAACAAGCCTGCAGGAGGTAGAACATTTTTTAGATGGCAGGGACTAAAGGCTGACGGGAAGTGTGTGTATCCAGTGGCTGTAGGAACTTGGACACCTAGGAACTTTGACTTTATTCTGAAACCTGTGACAGATATGGAAGGACTTGTAATCAAGGAGTGACCTAGGTTTACATTTTAGAATGTTTACTTTCATAAAATTGTCAAACAGATACAGTTACTTCAATTACATATCCTGCTAAGTGCTTAGCCTTCAATTATTAAATTTACATATGTTCAGATTCCTCTGTCCTAATGATATAAGGAATTTTTAATTCCAGATGACTTTAAACAACTTGGCTAAATGTAAGTAGAAAATTGAGGCCAAGGAAAAATCTCTCTGCAAAAATAAGTGTATGCTTTCTTTGATTCAGCTTTAAGCTTATTCCCAGGATGTCCAGTTTCCCAACTAGAAATAGGAATGTAGGGGAGAAGGAACTACTTCCTCAGAAGGAATGTCTTCCAATCTTGAATCACATTGGAGCTTTTTATGATTGGTGCACAGAGTATTAGACTTATCAACCTTAACACATTATAGCAATTATGAAAATGGCTTTCAAGGATGGTTTCTTAAGGGTGTTTTGTGAAGTTAAGGACTATACAATAAAATGTAAATTTAATGTCTGAGGCTGAAAGGACTGAATATACAACATTCTAGTGTGTAAGATTCAGGGATATGCACTAGATTTCTAGAGTATGAATGGTTTGCATATCCATTAGCTGTCCTGTATCTGTTAACTCTTATGGATTTGTACAAGGAACAAGTATGGAGTAGGATATATGATATTTTAATCTGAAAGGATTTTAAAGCAGATGTTTTAAATTTACTTTTGACCTAGAAAACATATCTGTAGGACTGGCAAAGCCTGATTCTAAGAATTGTGCTGTACAGACATGCTTATGCTATAATAATTTCTAGTAACTGTTTTGCTACGTGGTATGATCCTATAGTGACCAAGTGAGTTTTGATGAAGTTTGCCAATGACCATGATTTAGGGTATATCTACCCTTTCTTTCCTGCAGCAGATCAAGGTCTACTCCAGGTTCATGAAGGAGTACTCAATAAGGCATAATGTAAAGATATCCTTTCAGGCATGGTATCTAGTGGAGAGGTGTGGAGATTAAGGTATGTAGAAAGTACCTGCACATAGTCAATGCACAGTAAATATGAATCCCCTTTTACTTCCCAAGGCACTAACTCCTAGACCACATTTGAGTTGTCACTAAATCTGATTGCCATGATGATTATAAGAGAATGACTATATCTAACACACCAGTGAAGCCTCTTATTCACTTTTGTTTTTCACTGGCTGTGGTTTCATGATTCTAGTAAGAGAGGAAAGGTGAGCCTGGTGTTTGGAAAGCCATCATGGAAGATTTGCTACTTGAAGGAAGGATAGTTGGGTTTAGGGAAATACTGTAATAACCCAATCAAAGATAAAAACACAAACAAAATACAAGAGATGTGTCATGATCAAATTCTTGTGAGAAGGGGAGAGCTCATCCTTGAGGGATAAAGGAAAACATTCCACTGAATGAAATTGATCAAACCTTTGTGAGTTTTTGGTTTTTTTTAAAGTCACCAAGGATACACAAGCTACCAATCTATGTAGTGTAAAGTGACGGCAAGACCGTTTGGCAAAACTTAGTGATATAGAAAACAATTACATGTTTCACATTCATTAAGCTGAAAATTTTTTTTTGCTATTTTTACACCTCAATTCTATAATAGTTCCCCTTTTTGTGACACCACAGTATGAAATGTACTTATTTTAAACTTTCAGGTCAACATTCAATATCAACTAATCAGAAATTATAGTTGGACACATGGGAGTGTTTTACAAGTATAAAAAGGAGAAACTTTAAAAATGTACTTAAATATAAAAAGTAGAATTCCTGGTCCTTTGTCCCCCCCCCCCTTTTTTTTGAAAGCTGGAATATTCTAAGATTATCTCAATCTTAGAACTGCAAAGAAAACTTTGATATTTAAATTTGGTTCAGGAAAAAATGTGAATTCTAGACCATCAAGTCCTATGGCAACAAAGGTGTAATTTTCTTAAAAATATGTTTTAACAGGAATATTTTCATGTAAAGCATCTTATTTTTCTCTGAAAGTCATGCTTTTTCCAGCAACCAGTAATTTCATTTTAGTATTTTAATCAGTATTTTTCTCTTTTCCACAATCTGTTGATAATGGTGGGAAATTTGAACTTGACACTGTTTAGCCATGCAGATCTTGAAATTAGTATGTCTTTCTCAGCGGGGATATCATTTGAATAGGGAATCAAATTGTTGACTCAGTATAGAAATACTGAAGAAGCAGTTCAGTGTGACATCATAAAACATTCAAAATGAAAATTACAAGGAAGTTGCAAGGGAAGGAAGATGTCTTAAGGTTCAAACCCTCAAGAAAAATTCAATAAAACTAGAAAAGTAATTTTCCATAGCTCCAGTAATGACTCCTTGTTAAGCTTTAAACTTGAAAAGAAAGTATTATTGTTTTGTGGATCTTGTTTTTTGTTCTTTGTTTTTTTTGTTTGTTTGTTTGTTTTACTTAAAGTTTAAAGATAATAAATGAAATGAAACACAATTTAAACCACTTTTTAAAAGTTCCACAGAGGATTCTAATATCCTGCCAAAGTTGAGAAATCCTGCTTTCCTCTTGACACATGACATTCTCTTTGGCTCATTTAGCCAGGATTCCTGAAAGTAAAACATTTCTTAATTTCATATCAAGCCAATATTAGAAAACATCTATATTAAAAATTCTTCTCCTGGGAAACTGGGATTTTTAGCTACTGTGCCCTTGATTGTTCTGCTCCAACAATTTTCTGTGAATTTCTCTACCTCTTCTGTAAATCATCCTTTATTACTTCTCATAGTTTCCTAAGTCTTGACTCTGTAACTTCATCATTTTGACAACTATTACTTTCCTTACCTCAATATGCTACTTCTCCACCTTTATCTTTGCTTTTGGCTCCTATTTCAACTTTGGTTGTCTTCGCTCTCTTTGTTAAGCAGCTCTGACCCATTGCCATCCCACAGGCTTCTGTTCTGCCCACAGAGTAGTCAAACAGTGAGAGCTGCTGTTGGAGATTGTGAAGGTTTGGCTCCTGCTTGGAGAAACTTTCATTCTTTTATTCATCCTGCCAAATCCCTTTCTACATTTAAAATGTAATGTGAATTTTGTTTCCTGATGAAATGATAGCAATACCAGTTACCCTCCCCCAGTCAAATGAAAACAAGTCTTAAAACTTTAAAGGACATGTTTCTAGAGAATATGGCCTGGTTTTGTCAATTTTGTAAGGGTACCCCAATGATAACTTTAGAAATCCTCCAGGGAGAAATAAAGCACTTGAAAGTATTCTTTTGCTATAAAAATCATTATAAAAATGGTCTGAAATCTTCAAATAAGATAAATACTCTAAGAGTTAAGTATTTGACAACTGGTATTATATTTTCTTCAGTGAATTTTATGTAGAGTTTGGTTCTATATCTGTTTTCTCTTGCCATGTCTAGGCTACTCTTAGAGTGAGTTAAAGGGACTTAAATGTCCTCTAATGTCTATAAAAAGAAACAAACAATTTATAAGCATATGGGCAGGTCATATGGCATGGCTTCAGCACCTGTGAGGGAAAAACTTGTGGTTATTCACAGAGCACATCAGCAATGAATCCAGAATGGGACTTCAGTATGAAAAATCCCAAGAGGAATGTGGAGGAGGAGTCAAGATGGCAGAGGAATAGCAGGCTGAGATGACATCAGGTTGCAGGAATTCAGTTAATTAGTTATCAAACCATTCCAAACAACTACAAATCCAACAGGAGATCAAAGAGAAGAAGAGCAGCAATTCTAGAAACAGAAAATTGACCACTTTCTGAAAACAGGATGTGTGGAGAAGTGAATCTGAAGTGACAGGAAGATAGACCATGGGGGGAGGGGCCAGCTCAAGGCAAGTGGTGGCGCAGCAGACCACACAATCAGAACTTTTAAAAGTCTGCTCCACAGAGAGACATTGCTCCAGAGGCTAAGTGGGGGTGGAGCCCTCTTGCAGACAGTGTGTTCTCAGGTCCCGAAGGGTCAACGAAGGATCAGGGGTGTCTGAGTGTAGCAGAGCTCACACATATCAGAGCAGGGAAGCCGGCTACAGAGATGGAGCTGAGGAGTGAGCTCTCAGCTCTTGGTTACCTTAACTGTGATCTGTGGCACAATCAGGCCATTGCTCTTTGAGCAGGGACCCCCACAAGTGGCATATCTGGGGAGAGCCACTGGAAGAGCAGAGCAGCAGGATCTGCCAGATTTGGAGACTCCAAACAGGGCTGTGTGCCAGAGACAGAAATGCTTGGTCACAGGCTGGGTGAGCTTGGAGCGTGGCCAGAGACTGGGGAGATGGGAGTGATTGAGTGCTTTTCTCCAAGGGCACACTGAGGAGTAGGGTCCCAAGCTATTGGCTCCTCTGGGCCAGAGATTGGGAGGCACCATTTTCACTCCCATCCTCCAGAGCTCTATGGAAAGTGTTCAGGGAACAAAAGCTCCCAAAAGCAAACCCCAGCAGATTACTTAGCCCAATCCACTGGCAAGGGTGGTGCAATTCTGTCTCAGGCAAAGACACTTGAGAATCACCACAATAGGCCCCTGTCCCCAGAAGATCAGCAAGAATATCCACCCAAGACCAGGCTCACTGATCAAGGAGAACAGTGGAATTCCAGAGGATGGGAAAGCAAAGCACGGAATTCATGGCTTTCTCCCCATGATTCTTTAGAATTGCAAAGTAAATTAAAATTTTTAAATTTTATTTTTTATTTTTTTCTTATTCTAATTTTTAAAATTTTACTCTTTCCTCTTTTAACGTTTTTAACGTTAAACCTTTTAACCTCTTTAACGTTAACTAGTTTATCTTAACAATACCTTTCTTAAAAAAATCTATTTGAAACTTCATTATTATAGTCATATTTTACCCTTCATTGTATCTAATTTTATTTTTTGCATTCATATAGGGTTTTTTCTTCTAAAAATTTTTGGGATACAACTTCTTCTAATAGATCAAAATATACAAATCTAGTACACGACTTTGTTCTACTCTCCAGCCTGAGAAAATTCTCTCCACTTTTTCTTTCTTTTCCTAATCAATTTATCAAATCCTTTTTTAGATTTTTTAAAAAAATTTTCATCTTTATAGTCATAATCCATCCCTTCATCGTGTTTGCCCTTATTTTTGTGTATATATAAGTTTTTCTTTCTTTAAAATTTTGGGAGGTAGTTTCTTCTTCTTTTTTTTTGTTTTCATTTCTTTTCAGCATAACAGAATCCATAGTTTCACAACACACCCAGTGCTCCATGCAATGCGTGCCCTCCCTAATACCCACCACCTGGCTCCCTCAACCTCCCACCCCCCGCCCCTTCAAAACCCTCAGGTTTTTCTAAGAGACCAAAATACACCCAAAATCAAGTGGGTGGCTCTGTTCTATTCACCAGTCTACTATATACATACATATATATGTATGTGTATATATATATATATGTATACATACATATATATATATATTTAAATTAAAAAGATTTTTTGAACTTTTTATCCCCTTTCTTCTCCTGAAAATTTGGGATCTCTTTTGCTTAGCACACATGTTTCTGGGGTCTTTGCCTCCCTTTTAATATTTTATTTGCTAATTCACATATTCTTATCTGGATAAAATGACAAGGTGGAAGAACTCACAGCAAAAAAAAAAAAAAAAAAAAAAAAAAAAAAAAAAAAAAAAAAAAAAAAAAAAAAAAAAAAAAAAAAAAAAAAAAAAAAAAAAAAAAAAAAAAAAAAAAAAAAAAAAAAAAAAAAAAAAAAAAAAAAAAAAAAAAAAAAAAAAAAAAAAAAAAAAAAAAAAAAAAAAGAACAAGAGGCAGTACCAAGGCTAGGGACCTAATCAATACAGACATTGGTAATATGTCAAAACTAGACTACACAATGATGACTATTAAGGTGCTAGCTGGGCTCAAAAAAGGCATAGAATATATTAGAGAAACACTGTCAGGAGAAATAAAAGCCATGTCGACAGAAATAAAAGAACTAATATCTAACCCAGCTGAAATTTAAAAAAGCTATCAATGAGGTGCAATAAAAAAATGGAGGTACTTACTGCTAGGATAAACGAGACAAAAGAGAGAATTAGTGATAGAGAAGAGCAAATGATGCAGAATAAAGAAGGTCATGAAAGAGAGACAAAAAACTACTGGACCACAAGGGGAGAATTCGAGAGATAAGTGACACCAGAAGATGAAACAATACTAGAATAATTGGGACCCCAGAAGAAGAAGAAAGAAGGAGGGGGCAGAAGGTATATTGAAACAAATAGCAGCAGAGAATTTCCCTAATTTGGTGAAGGGAACAAGCTTCAAAATCCAGGAGGCACAGAGAACCCCCCGCCCAAAAATAGGTCCACACCCCATCATCTAAGAGTATAACTTATAAGTCTCAGTGACAGAGAAAATCCTGAAAGCAGCTCAGGACAAGAGGTCAGTAACATACAATGGTAGAAATATTGGATGGGCAGCAAACCTATCCACAGAGACCTGACAGGCCAGAAAGAACTGGCATGATATATTCAGAACACTAAATGAGGAAAAACATGCAGTCAAGAATACTATAACCAGCGAGGCTATCATTGAAAATAGAAGGAGAGATAAAAAGCTTCCAGGAAAACAAAAGCTAAAATAATTTGAAAACCCCAAGCCAGCTCTACAGGAAATATTGAGAGGGGTCCACTAAGCAAAGGGAGAGCCTAAAAGTAAGAGACCAGAAAGGAGCAGAGACAATATACAGTAACAGTCGCCTTACAGGCAATGCAATGTCACTAAATTCCTCTCTCTCAGTAGTTACCCTGAATGAATATGGGC